>VCRD01002296.1:60829-85511 GCA_006783055.1 Trinorchestia longiramus | reverse complement strand
GCATGCCCAGGGGAAACCCGGACCCGCGAATCCAAAGCCCTCGATACCGACAGCAACTCTTGAGGACTGCATTTTTCAGCGAGAATATTTTGTGTTTTTTGTGCTGGCCGAAATGCGGGACTTCCATTCACGTTTTAGTATGAATTTTATATCGCAAATGAAAATGAACTTTTTTCGTTTATTCTAATAACCGAAAAGATATCTAAACGTTTCTGTTTTGTGCAACTTCGATTCGAATTCGTTTTTTTATTGATCATATATTTTTTGAAGAGATGGACATTCCCTCGTATTTTCTGGCACACTTGGCCGAGTGACACTAGACAGCCTGACTATGATATGTGGGCTTGATCTGGACCCAACATATGAAAACGGTACACAAATGATGGGTTTTGTTTCATACCATTTGATTAATTAAGTTAGAGTATATTAAGACAATTTACCCTAAAAAGTGTTTTTACTATGATGTTGCAAAAATATTAAAGGTTTTCGAAAAAATTCACCTATCGATTAGTTTTTAATAAAAAATTGCATATTTAAATCGTTGATAGCGCAGTAATTTTATTTTCAAAGGCATGTATAAAATTTGCGAAAGTGGACGTTAACAGATTGATGCTTGTGTTCAAGACTTATAATCAAGATACATTTGAGGCTTCCAAATTTACGTTCTTAGAATTTATTTTCTCAAAAGTTCTCTACTGTACTTTGATTTGTGTAATTTTGTTGAAAAAAAATGAGATCATAAACCTTTAGCGCCTTGGTTGTCAGTTTTCTTATGAAGAACACGTCCCGATGTCCTGAAGAGAACATGTCCGATACCTTAGGGCTTACTCAAATATAAAATACTTGTTAAATTGCAATGGAAAAGAAAACCTAGTAATTGTAATAGCTGATAACCTCCGTATTTCCAGAGAGATCTTTATTTTCTATAGCCGTGTTGAGTGTTCTGTATGTTAGTGACTTCCTTACTAGACGTTTAATTATTTTGTGCAGCTCTTGTGATTCCAGCTGTTCTCAAGTGTGCAAAAGGTTAGTTTTGAAGGAAGCCAAGGTGTATGTCACTTATTTTAGTGATGCAATAAGAAAATTTTGCCCGTTGATATTGTACAACGTGCAAACAGTGACAATAGACGCAGCCTGATTACTGACTTAGTGTTTCTCCTACGCTATTGAAGATTTTGTCTCTTGCTTGCAGCTGTGACTTTTTGGTCGCACACTTCAAATAGTAAACATACCCTGATAAGGGCATGTATCCTGATGAAAGTTTGTACCCTGACTATGGTATGTACCCTGTATCTAATTTACTTCGTATTTAAAATCATTCTGCAGTCAAAAACAGTATAATAAAATGTAGATAATATTATACAGGGATGTAGTATTAGTGCACAGCCTAAAATAATTTTTCTACTTGACTCTGGTGCTGGGATTTTGATTGTGCTGTGCATTCTTGCTAAAGTGTAGCTGCACTGAGCTGTCGCTGTTCTTTCTGCCTATTCCTCGTTCATATGCGCGTATTTCACATTCATGTACGCGTATTTCTTATTCATATATGCATATTCCTTATTTACATACGCCCATTCCTTATTTACATACGCCATTCCTTATTTACATTTCCATATTCCTTGTTGAATTTTGTGGAGTATGTCTTGACTTTGATACGTGGTGCCTGCAATATGGTGTACTACGTGTGCTCAGTGTGCACACAGAGTGTGTGCTGCATACAGCAAGGGATCCAGTATGTACATGAGACAAGTGGCGGTACTCTCTCATCGTGTTCTAATATGTAGGGAACAGACTTCAGGCACCATGCTTAATGCTGGAAAACTATCTTCGAGTCCCCAGGCCTCTGATCTGATATATCGATGTTCTCTGTTGTATTATATGTGTGCTTTCTATATGATGTGATTAAAAGCGATAATTAATACGAACTGCTAAGTAATGAGTTCATATAAACTATCAGAAACCGCAATGCAATGTTTAGTGGCTGTTGATTAAATACGAAAATGAATAGCCAGATACCAATGGGAAATGTATTCGACTATCGAGGAATTAATTATTTCTAATGCATGAACAACCTTTATGACTTAGAAAGTAATTGTGTAATTAATAAAGAAATTACTTGTCGCAAGATTAATATCTCCTTTGATTAAGCTGGCGAAGATGTGAGGCCTAGAAATTACGTTGCTATAGCAAAAATAATGCAGAGTATGGTACCATACTTAATATTCAGATCTAGTTTTAGCATCCGAGAATGAAAAGAATAGATTTCCTTTTTTAGTATTTAATAGAGAACAAAACATATTATCTTTACATTAGGTCTAGCTTTGATACGTAGTGAATTAGGTTCTCCTTGAGCCTTTATTTTACTGCAATGACCTCGACGTGTTAGGGCGCTCAATAAACTTGTGTCAATGCTGTAGACGTGCTGTAGCCTAGCTTAGTTGTCTTGGATAGCAGCTTACTACCGCCACTTACTGGTGTGCTACCTACTAAGATTTTAAATAGAGGTTTTTTCTTAAATTTTCTCGTGGAAATTGTTCCAGGAATTAGAATTAAGTCTATGGAAAGAGCTTTCTAGTCTAGGATTCGTCTAGCCTTCTTGTAAGTGAAGAAACTGTGTGGTGTGTGTTGAAAGTTACGTGCTGGTTTGTGGACACATGTTCGTTTATGTCGTTGATGCATGTTGACTTGTACATCAATTTATCATGTACGTTCATGCTCTGACGCATAACAAAATTAATTTATACAGTTACATATATATAGAGGTAGTATGTACACATTATTCATACTTCTGTGCTCTGAGATATAAAGTTTATTCCGTAAGAAAGTCATGGCCATGCTCGTGTTGCAGCACTACAGCACTCCAATCTTCAGTGTTGTTTACCAGAACAAAATGTACAATTATCAGTTGTGGGTTGTGATCACAATCACGAAAAATTGATTATTGTTTCTACGTGTGGGTTTTATTACGATAGAATCTTTGTAGGAAATATAAGCGGAACAGCCCTTCGAGAAATTCTTTTCACGATTTCAGTTAATTTATATTTTCTCTAATGAGTGATGTTGGAATAATTTGTGTAAAACTGACGCATATACCGTGTTGTAATGTATCAGAAGTTGCCGAGGATTATTTGAACAATTTTTATGACTTCAATGGCAATAATAAATGTTGCAGGAGTACATTATAGTTAGCGTTGCCGAGCACTTGTTCAGCACTACTGACCAAACGACCACTAAGTGGTCTGTAAGTACATCATTGATTCCTTGTCAGTATTTACAATGCTTAATTTAATGCTTGTCTTGTATTTGTGAGTCACATTTGGACGATTCAAAGTATTTTTTATGAGACCTGCTGAGCACCCGAGCACTTATCTTGATAATTCTGCGTTACTTTAACACTATTTTCTGTGTAACTCACCTGTTGGTGGCTTTTATAACGCGTTAGCATTTTCATTGTGCATAAAAGAGCTTTTTATGTAAACTCTTCATATTTTTGCATAATATACTTTGATTTGATAGAATGCGCTTGTCAGATTTAGAATGATTTATGTATCTGCACTATGAATGTTTTCTCTGGAGATCTAGTGGAGACGAGCTGTCTATTCGTGTGAGTGCAGAGTTTGATTCCTTTGTCCAGCTCAACGATTTTTTCAAGAGTGACAATTAATTGAAGTGAATTCGCATAGCGATTCTACGTAATGATAAATCCTTCGGAGGCCAGAGATCTAAAAGTAGCCCTCTTTTTATTAGTATACTCTCATAACACTGACCACGTAGTGATACATGTGATGTCGTAGTGGTACAAATGTGCGCAACTAAAATAAAGTGGTGCATAATTGGCCCAGTACGTATATCAGTAAAGCATGTGTATTGTGTGACAATATGCACTGCGTTTATGCAACGGTTTTTATCATACATTTATATAATCAATCGACAGCTAATTACCTCTTTTTCATTTCGTGACGGAAGGACAGGGTGCTGCAACCTATAATAACTTTCTTTTTTCAAAGAGGACGCCGGAGTACGCATTTCCTGTCTGTTCTCGTTTATTCCAGCACGAGAAACTCTCTTAAACAACGTTATTTATTTATTTATTTATTATTAGTTTATTGTAGGTTTTTATTATTTTTACCATTTTCGCCAAAATCAGTTCCCCTCTGCAAGTCCTGCTCTCCAGCGAGACCCAGCGACTCCAAGCCTTGCTACCTCCAAAGCCAGAGACGCTTTAGCTATGCTGGTGAGGGTCCCATTTGTTTCTCATTATACAGTACTGTTCCTCAGTTTCTGTCTTCATAGAGCAGTAGTGCTTTTGTGCCGTCGGTCTTTCAGTTCGCCCTAGGTCCTTCAGACACTGCGACGCTTGGCGTCGGCTTGTGTAATTCAATTGGTAAATTTTTCTCATTTTAGCGTCACCTTTGTCATAACAGAACCCTAAGTGGTCGTGAGATATTTTTGAAAGTTCATCTATTATCATTACAATATTACTCTATAATCTCGATTGTTTACGAAGCATTATTACGTGTATTATAGTATAATTCGGGCTCAGATTGTGCTCGAAAAGTCGCCTGTTACGGATACCTACGACATTCACAGGGGGTTAGTGGAGACCAACGTTAAAGATTTCTGGCGTTAGAACATCTTCAGTATCATGTACGTATGCTGCGCTGTTCCATTCCTTCTCTTCCACGTTCGCCATTAGCGATGACTTTGGTTACCAAACTTCACATACGTTGTCTTTAATGTGACGTAACGTTCTTAATTATCATCCTAGGTGAATCATTGCTACTGATCCTGTATAGTTAGTTATTCTTATAATAAACTCGTACTTAGAATTTGTGAAATAGTTTTATACTTTTTTCATCAGTATTAATGTCCAAAGAATATGTATTTTAGCGTAGTCACTTTTCTCGAATTAAGTTTATTTTTCGTGTAGATAAGAGCAAAACTTATTATTTTATAAAAGCCTGTTCGAGTAAAACCCTGCCTTAATTTTTCAGAAGTTTCTTTTATGATTTACACTTTATATATGACGTCATGCCACGTTTTCCTCACTTCACGTTTTATTTTTCATTCACATTTCAAAGTTAAATCACAGCATGCGTCGGGTCTCTCTCTCTCCTTATGGAGGGCTACGGGAAGGAGGGAGGGAGGACTGAAAGAGAGTCTTACCATGCAGCCATCCCTCCCTGCTGCAGCACCTCATATGGAGGGACAGACCCAACGCATGCTATGATTATGACAGTGTGAAAACCTCGTATGTCGGCTCAAGCAGCACTGCTCTCTCTCAACAATAGCATACTCATTTTCGGCGCATATAACATACTCATTAGTACGCCATCTCAACCATTCCCTGACTACAATGTTCCCAGTCTTAGATTTTCGCTAACTTCTACACTTACTTTAATTACTTCTTTACTCCTTGCCAGAGTCATTGCTATGCGCTGAGATTTCTAGCATCGAATACTGTTGTTGTGTGAGCAGAAATGAACTCATTTAGCTGGTAAGCACCGCCACCAGTTCCGAGGATTTCGAGGCAACCACCAAAGTAAGTCTAGTGTTAACATCTCAACTCTTTCAAAGAAATACGCCAAAGGAGATAATCCTTTAGTGTATCTTGCTGGCTTAGCATTCTTTAGAGGACACATAACATCACTGGCGAGATAGGAGGAAATGTGCCTGTCTTCGTCATCGTAGCGAGGGGAATTAGTGCTCTCCGGCTGCATGGTAACTCCGTTAATTAACATTCACTAATTAATGGAAATTAGGGTTTAACCAGTGAGTCAATCTAGAGGCACTCCCGATGTTTTTCCCACCACAATTTCACTAGCTTTTTGCAATTTTCTCTAAGTTAATAAAGTTGCATAAAGGTCTCTTACCTTTCACTAAATGTTCCTCACATCAAACACCAGTCTTGAGCTTGCCTTTATTTTCCACTCTCTCTTATTCTAGTCCATTTTAAAATGTAAGCTTGAAATTAGGCAATGGTAAAAGTTTTTGAGTTGGTGTGATAGTGTTTTTATTAGTTTCAGTAAAATGGTTCTCTGCGAATTGTTTTATTTTAGTTGTTATTGAATATGTATATGGCCGAATTGCTCTAACTTACGTTGCAATACTTTCCAGTATACTAAAGATTGTACTGACGGATTTTATTTCAAATGTCTGTTGCATTTTATCTATTATAAAGAGAATAATATACCTCTGTCTATACCCTCAGGAAAGAGAGCGAGCCACAGGTAAGCCACGCTCTCTCATTAACCCAGGTACCCTCTGGCATTCTCCATTCGTGCTCGTCTCGGTCCATTCTTTGAATGTTATTAATAAATGCGTGTATCTTCCTCTTTTATTTCAACTCAGGGTACACTTTTTGATGATCAATGAATTTATTTCCAGACCTACTTTTTCTAATCCATGTTTTGACATTTTGACTTTTGTAAGCGATTGCTGTTATTTGTTCCAAGTTCCTATTTGGTGAATCCATTTCACATGTTGATTTTCAATTGTTCCTTGATGCCGCGTCTGGAACCAGCTAATGTAACAATATTTACCCTCTTAGGCTGTTCCTTGCTTTCGTGTATGAATTCGTTCTGTTGTAAAGTAACCTTAGTGTCTACAGTATTTTATAAGCTTGAAAACGGATTTCCTTAAATTTTTCATTTTTGATGCATTTCAGTTCTTTCATTTTCTCTCTTTTGTTCTTGTTTCTTACGGAATTGTGTTCTTCTTTCCACTACTTGGAAGTTTTATTCTTTGCAGGATTTAAAGTTTATTTTAAAGTCGTACCTCATTCTGTTCAAGCTAGGTTGTATTGCTACTATTCTCTGCTTGACTTGAGTGAAATACCGGAATAATATCTTTAGTTTTCCTGAACACTGTTCTAGTGACTGTACTGGTGAACCTCTTAATTTTGATGTACAGTTCATTATACAGGGTGAAGCAAAGTGATCTGGAACGTGTGTAAATTTAATAACATTTAAAAAGAGTCAAAAACAATAAATGAGTACAAAAGTTAAAGAGAAAAATTGTCACTGTATGAACATTTCGAAAATAAAAACATTTCGTCCTTTATTGTATTTCGATTTATTAAACGTGCTCGTCAGATGATTTGCTGCACCCTGTAGTTTTGGCTAACATCCTCTTATATAGTTCTACTCTAACTTTATCATTCGCATCTCGTGACAGCGCATAGTGAACACTTTAGCTCACCATGAAAGAAAAAGCCACCGTCGAACTAACATTTGTTTCGACCATCCGAGGACGCCTAGATCTCAGCCACATCTCTCTGCTAATTCTTGTTTCTTGTAATAAAATGCTCAGGATTTTCTCACGTAACTCATACTGACTGTGTCAACAGCTCTGTGTTTCGTGACAACTCTACTCTCGTGTACTAGTGAGTACCGTAATTATTTTGCAGTATTTTCATATTACATCACTAGATATTTGATCTCATTTTCTATCTATGTTGCTGTTTATTTTTAAGTATTAATTGTAGAGTATTGTTTCTATTGTCTTAAATTAGATATATATTTTATTAAATTCTAAAATTACTGAAAAGCCTTAGAGCTGGATACGTTATGAAAAAAGATTATCAATGAAACTTTCTTGGCCCCTCTATTCATGTTTTTGTTGTGTAGTGACGTAGCTTTATTCCCATTTTTGTTTTTATAGTGAGTTATATAATTAATTCCCTGATACATTCCATATTCTAGATGTTGGTGTGTTTTTCTTAAGTTTTTGACAACTCGTGACAGTTTTAGGTACGGTCATGATTCATATAAGGTATGAGCTGAAGGAAACTCTCCTTCATTTTCATTGTTACAACGGTGACTTTCTTAACTTTTTTTATTGGTACCTTCAAGAACGAGCTGGGGGGATGGTTGTGATGTCTGTTCTCAGTAGCTACATCGTCAGGAGTTCACTTTCCTTCTAGGTATTTCATGGTAGTTGACCCCAGATGCAACACTAACAAGATCTATAATATTCAGTGAAGTTCCTTCACGAACGAACCTTTAACGTTGATATTCAGATCTATTGTTACTGTAAGGTATTTACTTCTAATTTGAATGCTAACCTTCTTCTTGACGGATCTCTATTCTTCCTATATGATGAATGTATTGTCTTTTTCTGGGTACTTAACCTAATCGTCCACCAGAAAATGTTTGTCAATGGCAGTTTTTGTAGGGAGGACAATGTTGGCTCGGCACACACGGAGTTGAGGATTGTGAGTTTCAAGGCTTATATTATACAAATAAATGACCGCCCAGATGTTTGCACTGGCAGTGTCCATATATTGACAGATTTCATGGATTTAGCGTTCTCAAAGGTGTCTCAGGATGCCTGTCACATATTTAGCAATGCGTCTTACAGGTATTTGCTACGTTTTCTGTGTTAATTCTTGCACGACTTTATGCATATTATTCATTCCATATTTCTTTCTTCTCATGCAATAGACCTCCCATTCATGGTGCCTGCATTCACCACGGTCATCGACCCTGTAACTGTTCACTCAACTGTTTTTGGGTTACCGCTCAGGTGATCAATTTGATTCACTTTTATAATGTCAAATGATCAACGTAACTGATGATAACATATAAGCCATAGAGATATTGTCTCTCCAAATAGAAGCATGTTAGTTCTCCCCATTCCTAATATCAGACTCTAATTGTTTCAAAAATGTAACATTTTTGGATGTCTAATAGCATGAAGGAATATTTGTATGATTTGAGACACATTTTAACTACTTGAATTATATTTTGCATGATCATGTGAAAATTTTACTGATTACATCCGTGTAAGCACGTGAGTATCTAAGGAGCATTTGACGCACTTAATGCTTTATGAATTAAAAAAAGACCTCTGCTGCTCAAGCAACTGGAAATATTCACACAACTTTTGAAGAAAAGGGCCTGAATGGAAGAACTTGCTAAACATTATTTGTAAAATTCAGAAGCATTAATTTCAGCATTGAAGATGAAAACTGTTCGTCCTAGAAATTTTGATGACAAGCTCTTTGTGATATCACTTGAAAAAGATTCTGCACTATTAGTTGGGCAATTGACAACCTGCACTTCAGCCGTACAACTGCGCATCGTCATCATCAATAGCTTGGAAAAGTTCCACTATTCGGACATTACTTACGCGATGATTTCATACATTTGGTGCATTGCGAACGTGCATCACTGAACAAGGGTTGCAAATTGTAGGCTTAAGTTAGATGAACTATAACTTGTGTTGTAACGTATTCCGGTTCTGCATAAACTCACCTCATTCACATGGTTTTTTCTTACCCTGATATGTCAACTTGAGTCTCGGAAGGTGTTATACGTAGAAGTCTTATGCTCATCAGACTCTGGTGTTCGTTGGTAAATGACTTGCTTGCTTGACATTTCGTGTTTTTCATGACACTTTTTGTGAATTGGCATCACCTGTGTAAATGCGAGTTGAAGTTTGGATTACTGATTCATTTTTTCCAGAAGGAACGATCATGTGTATTTATATATTTTCAGCTCTAAATACTTTATTGTGTAACTAGTATACCCAAATGTAAAAAAATCACTCGTTCTTCGTTCTGTTCGGACTGCATTATGCTTCTGCTGAGAGAAGCTTTTTTTCTCTCTTTATGTTATTTGCCAGTTGACGCCGCTTTTTCGGAGGAGCTTCCTTCCTGAAGAAGAAGAAGGCTCATAACAAAAATATCGCGTATTTTGTAGTGATCCTTTGGCTTACCATATAATGCGAATTTTCTCCTATCTTCTCTAAAGCGGCGACATGGCGTGTAACACCAAACATACATATATATGCATGTGTATAAATGAACATCAGCTTTTATTATATTGGGTTGATTCCTGTGAATTCTGAAAGAAGCAAGCGCATGAATTAAAGTGACCATGGCTATCCAGTCTACGTATACAAGAAACGTGTTAGATTCTAAATTTTTGTCCTAGTCTTGAGAGGTAGATTAATGTTCACATAAAAGCTTTGTCTAGTAAGAATATTTCTTGATCTGGACCCAAAACCCTTCCCTAGGGTGTTTTTTTTATTACCGATATAGACCGGACTTAGAAACCAGGCGTTCACTGGTCGTTCAAATATCAATACCATACACAATCATGAATCTTATCATGAAACGAAACATCGCTATGCTTATGCACAGCCTGCTGTGGCGATGCATAACTCGCAACAATGAGACTGATGTGCTCCAATGAATCAAGAGAACGATGCTAGTGTCTGACGTCCAGCTTCAAATTGGCAGTCTACTCGTCTGGCACCGTGCAATGACGCCGCAATCGAACAGTTGGCTTGGTGGCATTCAACCACCTGTGACATTGTGTGTCAACTGGCCACCTGAAATCTAGTCAAGTTTATCTGAAATCGTATCATGGTGCTTGACCCTGGGGTTCTTGGCTGTGTCCTTGATGTATTGCATGATAGTCTGAAGAAATATTTATCATGCGATATCAATTCGTAATTTCTACGTATAAATGGTACCACCACCTTGACTGTGTAGTAAAGGTGTATGTTATGACTACGAGTGTGTGCATGATGACGTACGTGGGTAAAAGATTTCGGGCTCAAGACAGCAGGCCTCTCAACAAGCTTACAGATTTCTGGCTTCATCTGAAGTGGTTACACGACACAAGACTTGTGCGGCGCAAATCTGCTGCTGTGCATCAGAAGTGAGGCAGAGGTGGACGAGGCACACATACTGGATGAGGGAAAGGATTGCTAAATTTGAATCTAATGTGGCACTTCAATCGCGCACTGCGGTGAAGGAGAACAGGTGTTTGTTCCATTGTCCTCGGTGTATACTCAGTGACCGTCATCAATCGCAAAAAGAATGACTCAATTGCAGAAAAGAGGTTTTATAAATTTCTTGCTAAAACCTTTGTTAAAAGCAATAAAAAAGTCATTCATGATGTGAAGTACGACAGTACCAAGCGACAAAGAGTTGTGGATAATTTCACCCATTCGAAAACTCGACAAAAACGTCAACCTGAGCAAGAACGGGAACAATATTCGCTGCAATTGAGTGTGTGCGTCCGCTTGCAAGCACACTCAGGAAAGGCCTAGCTTCTTGCTCAATTTTATACAATTACTCCAGTACTGATGTTCCATTCCCTCTGTGTGCCAACTAACCAATGGAGCTCGAGTGCGAGTTGGGAAATGATATGACAACAACAAAAGCACGATGAGAAGGCCTAATACAAGCGACGTTGTGATACTTCCACTCGTGAGTTTCGTCGAAAAAGCTAAACCCACTGAAACAAATTATTATCCAAACTTCGGGTTAGAAATCGGAATAATTTGAACGTTTCCACGTAATTCCAGCCTAATAATAAACATTAAGTTAATTCTAAGTTGTCCAATGAATAGAGGCCTTTCACTTTTTTCTGAAAGAAACACTTGAGTTATTTTAAGTAAACAGTACAAGCAAAATTTCGAGTACTTACCGCCATCATAATAGAATAGAATAGAATAGAATGAGTCTATAGGAACGAACCTTCTGGCCATTCTTGGGTCGGATAATTATTCCGATAATTATTCGGTTGTTTTACCCAAGTCTCATGCCGTATTTTTAGCCGCGTCAACCATGTCGGCAGCGGGATTCGAACCCGGGTCTTTCCGCTCGCAAGCAGATTCGCTCACCAGTCGACCAAGCTGGTGATAAGTCGACCAAGCTGGTGATAGTCGACCAAGCTGGTGATGTGGCTGGATAGTAGAGGGGGAGTAAAAGGTCAAACCATGATCATTCCCAAGTTAACGTCGCACATTATGACTTATGAGTGAGGCAATTAGTTAGATCGTCTGGCTCTGATTAAATAATTTGGAAAGTTATTAATCTTAGGGTAGTATGGGACAGAAACTTTTATTAACCGTTAAATTTGGAGGTTATATCTTTCTGTACCAAAATCATATCACGTCAATTGCTATTTTTCCATTTTCAGCTAATGCTGCTGACACATGATGAGCACAGCGAGTTCCCTCCAATGAGCTGATGACTTCGAGTTCAAAATATCGCCTTCAAGCTGCCGTCAGGAGAACACATTGATCTTTAAATGGTATTTCATGAATTTCAACCTCTTCAGGAGAGCGGTGGTGTTTTGAGTGTTTTTCAAGAACGTTGTGTTGATTTCTGATTTTGGAAGCAATTTCCAAAGCAATTATCTACCACTGCGTTTAGAATTTGTACTGTAAGTAAACGACTGAATTTGTTCCATAAAGAAATTTAAAATCTACTACTACTTGTGTGACACTCGAGGCAGTGTAGTGAGGATCAGTAGTGGGAATTATGGTAATCAATCCATGACTTCAAATTCTACGCACGAGTGCTTGCGCAAAATTTGATGAGCTGTAAATGCCTCCTACATAAATAAGAAACTCACAAACGTTCATACGAGAAAATGTAATGTGTATAAGAATGAGGTCTGGTTAATAAGAATTATGCCAGTCTGACAAGAATGAGGTCCGTGTGACAAGAATGAGGTCCGTGTGACAAGAATGTCCGTGTGACACGAATGAGGTCCGTGTGACACGAATGAGGTCCCTGTGACACGAATGAGGTCCGTGTGACACGAATTAGGTCCGTGTGACACGAATGAGGTCCGTGTGACATGAATGAGGTCAGTGTGACACGAATAAAGTTCGTCTCACACGAAGAAAGTCTGCCCGACACGGAAAAAGACTTCTTCATGAAGCCACGCAGTTTGGGAGAAAATATCCGTGTGTTCTTGGGTAGCCATTAATGCACTCCTCGTGCGGCCAGCTCGTTACGTGAGACGAGGACCCAAGTAACGAATTGATTACTCAGGTACAGTTACCTGGTCTCGGGTGGTAAAGTTAGCATTTAAGGCTTCGTTTACTCAGTGACTCGGCTGCTGGAGGTCGGGGGCTCATCAAAGAAGCTGCAGCGCTGCCAGGAAAACTGGTGTCTTGGAGTCAGCGATGGACATCGTTGCATGGAAGGTGGTAGTGCAATGCTGGGTAGTGCAATGCTGGGTAGTGCAGTGCTGGGTAGTGCAGTGCTGGGTAGTGCAGTGATGGGTAGTGCTGTGCTGGGTAGTGCAGTGATGGGTAGTGCTGTGCAGAGTAATGCAGGGCAATGCAAAGTGTGGCGCACTAGGGAGACAATGCACAGATTCCCGACGAAACGCTTTCTAATGAAACTTAACTGGTATATTTTCAAAATTTGTAATGTTTTTACTCAATTCAGTTGCAGTGCAGTGTAGAAAGTGAGAGGTAGACGATATTTAATGTAAGAAAAGTGGATAGAGATTTTTCAAACAGAAATTCGGAATTAGATTTGAGTACTTGTCATAGTATGATTTTTGCTGAAATTATTTAAAAAATCTAGAGTAGAAAAATAATTATATGCCCCAAGAACATACACTTACAGCGTCTGCGTATAATTTTGTAGCGTAAGATGCAACACATCCGTAGTTTGAAGCAGTGAATAAGCCAAAGAAATGAACTTCAAAAGGCAGGTGTTGTGCCATCCCCCTGAGCTGATGGAGAGCATAGGCCTGCTGCTATGTAAATGACATTCTAAACCTGAACAGAAAACATTACTAATGCTTTAATTAGGCAATTTGATCATTGATGCAATAATTGGCTGATGCAAATCAGGCGACCGCATCTGACGTCCTTTGATAGTGGATTTTACATGTTACGTGCGATTTTAGGTGTTACGTGTTACGTTTTGATTTGTAGTTCTCTACAAATCACAACGAGCGCAAGATATTATCCATACCTGAATGTTTACTTCTCGCTACGTTTAGTGCATGTATGTTTATGAATTAATTACAATTATGTATTTAAATTAATTATCCTAAATTTATAAAAATTCTGTTGAGAAATGTATTCACAATTTATCCATTTATTCAAATTAATATAAATTTTTCTCGCCTGTTTACTGCAGGTGTGCGCACTATCGTCATAATGTTCCCTTGTTTCAGGCGTGAATACAGACAGTTTATGAATGTAGTCCTCAGTGTGAATATGTATAATGTTAAGTGTATACATTGCCTAGGAAGCGAAAAAACACGATCTCGTGACGCTGCAATTAAGTTTAGATGCTTAACAATAGCGTTGCCTGTATTTTAGCGTGGTGATTTTCCCAAAACAACTCCATGGATTTCCATTAACAAGAAACATCTCTGTAAGTTACACAGCATTGTCCTGGGTGTTGACGTCATACCAACACTACAGAAGCTTTTGATAAACAATGCAACATTGTCCATACAAAGTACTGTTGAATTTCTGAACATTTTTGTAAGAGGTCGTAGCGAACTGTGACATCACAGAATGCGTAGTGCGTCCGCGGGTCTACGCAAAGTGTTATGTACGACATGGCTTGATGTACTCAATGGGTAATGTGTTCGATAAGAATGTTTAACTTCAATATCTCAAGCTAATAGTGCAACCATGACCAAAAATATTATATCAGTGAAACAAGAACGTTACACGTTCACGCCGGTCAGTTTTACTAGTGATCGATATAGTGGACACAAGATATGTATTTCTATCGCTTCAATTTTACTCATCAATATCACAACATTATTCAGTTGGTGAGTTAATTTTGTTCATCTGTACTTTCTAAGGTCAATTGCATACGTTATGAAATGAATGCAAAGGAACGAACCCATTGTGGCGGTAACATTATATATATGTATATATATATGTATGTATGTATATGTATATATATATATATATATGTGTATGTATATGTATACATATATACATATGCACATATATTTACATATATATGTATATATATACATACATATATATGTTATCAAAGAAGTTAACTGCATGTACGACTGTACAAAAGTCAACTCTGGTCTCCTACCCTACGAATATATCAATAACATTGAGAAAACTCGGCGTAAAGCAACGAAACTGATTCCTGAACTTTGCAATCATAGCTCCAGCAGGTGTCTGCTGCAGCTTGAACTTATCTCCCTTGAACAAAGAAAACTGCGAAGACAACTTTGTGAGACCTACATATAAGTATCTCAACGGCCTTAACGATGTTACCCTGGAAGAGCTTTTTGACAAAGACGGCAACTTGCGGACCAGATATAACGGCCAAAAACTAGTAAATAGTAACTCCAAGGCATCCCAAGCTCAAAACTTTTTTCCAGATAAAGTTGCCATATCTTAGAACCAGCTACTCAAAAGCATAGTCTCTTTTGGCTCCATTTATTTTTGAAATGACACATTCAAAAACTGTCTCAACCCAAGGTCTCAAAATATATTAGATAAGGAAACCCCGGTATTGTAACGTAATTATTCTATATCCTAACTCCTTGGGCCTGTGGATGATTACAGTACATGTATGTGACTGAAGTGCATGTGTGTGAGTAAAGTACGTGTACGTGACTGAAATGGCTTGTGCGATTGAGGTGTATATAAGTGATTAATGCCTTCACTTTAGATGGCATAGAACTTGAGTACTAACCCAAGAATGGACCAAACGGTTTGTTCCCATTGCTCTATTCCATTCGTCACCTAACTTTTGTGTTATATATTCAGAGCCGCATTTAAAAGGTGAGTATTTATTAATTCGAATTAAGTAAACGACTTGTCTTTGCTCATTCCTAAGCTCTTGTAATAACAAAATAATACACGGTGGTCGAGTGTACGACAGCAACGTACGAGGAATACGAGGAGTTTGTGCGGGTTGTTCACATGTGTACATCATGAATTCATTCTAGCAACACACAACCGAATATTAAACAAGTTTCTTAAGTGTTCTAAGAAATACAGACATAATCAAGTTCTACAGTAATTACACGATTAGGATTAAAAAGTCTAACATTTTGTTACTTGTAGGGATAGCACTTCATCAAAAAGTTGTGCGATGCTTATGACGTATGTAGTTCAGATAAAGTATTAAAACCACCTCGATGTTCAGCCACAGTCCTGTTGTGATCAACGCGATATGAAATTACTAGCTGTGTATAATATTGGGTTCAAATCGTACCGAACAAGAAGAGTTATCGAGAAAATTTGGTGCTAACAATTATGGCTTACTCTTAAATAGGTTTCATTTTACACTGTGCTAATATGAAGGTGAAATGAAGAAGCCTGTGAAAAAGTGGACTTGGGTATCAATCCAAGAATGGGCCAAACGGCTCGTTTCTATTGCCTTATTCTATTCTGTTCTAAGTCATTGAAAATAGTACTTGTAACTGCAAACATTGGTAAATCCACCTCAACCCCTACCCCTCCCAACATGTGTAAGTACTACGAAGACACTAACTTCACTCGAGACAAACGGGTCTCGTCTTCAGCCAATTTGCTCACTGGCTTCTACGAGAACAGAATATTAATGAACTGCTGATAATACTGATGGTTCTATTTTCCATATGGCTGTCTGCTTCCAAATGACGTGGGTTACACAGTGGTGTCGTGCATCTGGGCCTGCATGCCTCATCATACTGTGGGTTTTCCCTAACAAGCTTTCAGCGTTTACTGTCGCATGAAAATAAAATTTGCATACCATCTTCATTCTTCCATAAAGGGGGTCAGGCGTAACTGCACAACGGGAAACCTTACGTTTCAAACAAAGAAATTGACAGAAATTTTTTCTGATGAAGTTATTTCGATTTTCATGGAGTTCATGGAAGTTATTTTTCCTGAAGTTTTTGTAGAACATTTCATTATGAATTCGGATATCGTTATCACATTTAATTCTTTATATATCCTTCACTCCCTGTAACCAAAAATCTTTGCCTTTCGTTGAATTTATTATCATTATTAATATATTTCAAATAAACCTATAAACCTTGGCCATTGACGTGTGTAAGTTTAGTCTATTGAATAATTGAATTCGGAAAACGATTACTTTCTATGTCAGACTCGTAAGTTCTCTGTTGATGCTGAACGAAATTAAACCCAAAATTTTTGTTCTAATTTGTACTACGTTTAGTTTTAACTTACTTCGTGCTTCTCACGCTCATTTTGAGACCTCTTCACTCGTGATGCCTGGATACTTAAATTGTTATAGTTCATTGAACGTTTAGTGTGTGTCTGTTATGGGGAAAGAGACGTGGTACAAAAGGACAATCATTTTATATCGGTCACCTAACCTAACCTAACCTAAACCAGCTCCAAGCTACTTCGTCATGGCTTGCCTGACCTCCGATGTATGTACCTGGTGTTGGATTGATGATTGCACATTTGTAAAGTTACAAAATGTTTGCAGAATAGTAAAAGCTCAACTTATGAGATCACATGCAAATTAATAAAGACGAGCTTCCTAAGATCATGATAAGTAAAAGGAGCTGTCATCGAAAACCATTTTTTCCTGATAACATAATTAAACGTTTTCAATGGCGAAACAAGTCCATTTCAGGTCAATAGGACTGGTTCGTAATGACGTTACAGTAAGCTCTGAATTTAGCATGAATATATCATTTAAGCATTAATGTTAATTATTCGCCTTTTCTCATAGCTATTAAACATTGATTCAGCGTTAAATAGTTACCATGCGCTTTGATAATTGTTACCTATTGAAATGGTAAGATAAGTTTACGTATATGTAAGCCTGTTTTAGCCAAACATGTACTCGCAGAAAGACGACCGTATAGAAAACCAGTTACTCGAGTACATTATTGCTAATGCTGTGAGTAAATTTAATTGACGTTAATCCTTTATTTTATGTTATTAACTTTGAGCAGATAGTGACTTGTAGCAATTCTGTTTCGTTTACATTATTTCCATTTTGTTTTCAGAAATTCAAGCAGCAATATATGAAAAACTACCAAAGGTGAAAGCTTAAATAAATGAAAGCACCTACACTGTAAAAACTCTCCGATAATGCTGAAAATTTTTGAATACTAATTATGAATGAAAACATCTGAAAAAAGTGGAACAATAAAATAAGAGCAAAAATGACATGTAAATTACAGTTTTATAACAAACTTGGTGTATAATAATTTCTATGAATGAAAATGCAATTGAAAGTGTGCAATTCACAGTGTCAAAACAGAGTACCTGGTTTCTGTTTTCAATGAGGAGACTTACATCTCGCAACAATTAACCTTGATTCAAATTTTCGAAATGAACCTCTTTTGAAGACTCGTGATAATTTAATTTTTGCCAGCATTTAAACAGTGATTTCTCTTTATGGTTCTTGAAAGTATAAAGTAAAATAAATAAAAGTATAGTGGAAATTTGACTAGCAGAAAACCAAAGAAGTGACGATGGCGAGCGTGCACAGCTTCAACAAACAACTGAGTATCACTGGTCGAGAGAAGGGTGGGAAGGAGCGCAGCAAGGATGGCGGTGGAAAGCCAGTCTCTGGGATCTTGAAACCAACTGTGGGGTTGGGTTCTGGCCGACAGAGGTGAGTACTCATATTAAAAGCTGTCTATACTTTTTTCTTCCTGTAGGTGGAGATGAGTATCGTTATTTTTGGGAAATGTTTGTATAATTTACAGTCTTTATGCGAAAATTCTTTATTAGCTGGTCAATTTTCGTGTTAATCGTTGTGAGGAATTAAGGAGCAAATACAATGTTCAAGCACTACTATATTTGTATAAGAAACATTTGTGAAAAATATTTTTTTTGGGAGTGTACCAAATATGAGCTTTTGACTGTTTAACCGTTACGTGAAGTCAAGAATTGTAAGTTATTGAACTATTTATTTCTCCCCCCCCAGTACTACATCCTACTAACTATGTCCCTAACTCCTTAAGGTTAATGTATGATTGAGATAAATGCTCGTGACATAAACGCCTGTGCGTGAGTGACATGTGTGCACACGACTAAAATGACTTACGTGGTTAAGGTGTACGTGCATGACTGATGGATTTACTTTTAGACGGCATGGGACTTCGGTATTGAACCAAGAATGGGCCAAACGGCTCGTTCCCATTGCCTTATTCTATTCTATTCTATTCTATTCTATGGTTTCGGTGAAACGGTCTGGTGTTGCAGCTTATGAAAATTGTGTATTTAGAAGCGTTATTTTATGTGAATTTTGGATTATTTTCAAAAGTTAAATCCTATTGAGTTGACTTCAAACGCATCGGATAATCTATCACAGTTCACGTCTGTGTATTACACTGTATGATGTTGCTGTGCGTTTTCACTTATAGTGTACTGTATAACTATTATGGTGTACTTGATGTTGTTGTTCATGTTCAGTTACGGTATACTGTATTATGGTGTCCTCGATGTTGCTGTTTACGTTGTTATGGTGTGCTGCATTTTCTGTTAGTATAATAATGCTGAAGTTAAGAGATTACCTTGAGTGAAAGTCACCTCGTAACTTCACCTGAAGATCAAGCCAGATGATGCTGTCGGAGATGAAGTTCTTTAACAGTGTTTTGAAGGTGTGAGCCCACGTCAAATTTATGTAAACCAAGGGGAAAAGGCGTAGAGCTTACTCATCTGTGAGTGAAATTATTGTATTGAAATTTTATTATTGAATTAGTTTCGATATCTGAGTCTGTATGCCTTAGCTGGCCATACTAATTGGAATAATTTTGTTCGATCAGGTGTAACGATAACATTATGAACGCAAAATGCAATACTTGAGGATTCTAATAATGAGGCTTAAATAACTATCGTAATGTTTCATGTTCAGCGTTGATGGAAGATATGTTTATTTATTTCTTCCAAGCGGTCAAGATTTTTTTTTATTTTTCTTGATTTGGTGTTGAAGAAGCTCTTGCGGACTCACCCATTCATTCATTCAAGTTTAAAGTCTGTTGTGCTCCATGTATGTATCTCTTTTAAATGCAGGCACAACCTGTACCTAATCAGGAAATAATACCATGGGCCTCATGTACTCAATTTTCTAAATTAAGCATTTTACAAACGAGGAAATGAATTACTTTTTTTGACTTACGCTAATGATATGAATTAACGTTAACATTTTTACGCGTTTGGTGTATGTTTTCATTTCTGAACGAGTCGCTACATAAAATACACAATAAATTGTTTTCAAATAAAGTTGGGGATGACAAGTTTAATTTCTTTGAATATATTATTCACGGTAATAGTTCAGGACATAGTATTTTTTACTTAAAGATAATATTCAAAACAAAAGTTGTTCAGGACACGGTATTATTTGGTAGGCCCACGACGAAGTTCTGCGTTTAATTTACCCGTCTAACTGCGCCATTATTCGAGTCCTGGAATATTAAATACGCTTTATCATGCTGGTATTTTTAATAATTAACATTATTGTTATTACACTAGTTTTACTAATGTTCACGTTGATGAGGAATACAATGGGATCATCATCCAAAACTACTCGAGTCTCAAATGTAATAGAAAACTATTATCTATACGGCGATCTTGAGAACCAGAGATAACTTCGAAAAAGGCATGAAAATACAAAGTGTATTGGTTTGGTGAGCAAGACTTGCTTGTGTATCACCGTCGTCTTCGTCCCCTATCTCCTGAGATAACATAGTGGGTGCCTCCTGAGCATAATTATCTGGACAGTTGAGCGCAAGACGTGATAGCAGCATAGAATGATGCAGTGTAGTCCAGCAGGACTAATTTCTTGTAGCTCTGAGTGTCTTGAGGAGTTTACGTGTTCTTAAAACGACATAAGCTGTTGCAGGACTTCCATGAAACCCAGACTAGAACTGTTCATCATAAGAAATAATTTCCCAACGTCCTATCATATACTCTGGTTTGCTTTATTAAAACGTCTGAGGGACGTTGTTCATATCTAAAACCTGGCAGTGATGATTTTCGAGGGGACTAAAGTATATATGACATGAACAATCCTTAAGCCCATTGAATAGCAGTAAATGATTAAGAAAGATTCTAAAGCTTTCACAAGTAATATTGGTAATACGAACTTCTAAGAGGTCCAATAGATAACTGATTGTGATTAGTAGACGCGTCTAACTTTCTTAGACCTCGGATATGCGCGCGTGGATGCGTGTTTTATGAACAACTTCCAGGAGACCAAGAGGACAGCAAGGATAGTCGATTACAGTCTTCAGTGCTTGCAAATAACGCACAAATGTTCAATGGGGTGTTCAATATTCCGTGATTCTTGCGAATTGCTATTTGCAAGTGACCTAATAGATGATCAAGAAATATAATCAGTTGAACTGGAGTGTAATTCAGTGCAACATTCAGAAAAACTAAACAGTGAAATTCAATCGGGAAGTTTGCTTAGTGGTTCAAGTGGTCAGACTACGGTGAAAATTTTAACATCTGTCAGTGGTCGACCAAGAAGTTAATCACTGCCATCTAAAGGAGATGTCACAATAGCGTACCATACATCCTCAGTTTTCTGAGTGGTCTAATGTGCTACTATATATGATGTTAAAATGGTAAACTTTATGTCGGCTCGGTGATGTTGAAGCAATTCAAAAAGAGCAATTGAATAGTTAGCGAGAATAATTAAACCCCAGGCAGGAGATGAACTGTATGCAATTTGTAGATACAGCCCAGCGATACGAGCATGATATAATGGTCTCTGATACATTAATGAATTATTCATTCAAATGTTCCTCTGCAAAAAAGAGCAAGATGGACAAGGCGGGTTACGATATGCATGTAAGGGCTCAATAAAGTGGTACATTTTCATTAATAGGTGCAATAAGAAACAATCAAATGATTATAAATTAAAGAGCGTCAACTGTGAATTTTTGTGGGTGTAGGTATAGTTCAAGTTTAGTTCAGTGGATTTGAGCTTCCCAGCATCCACCTAAATATTTTGCCTAACCTGACGAATACCCGTGCCATGGGTCATCATAGCGACCTTTATTATGATTATAGTTTATAGGGTGGGGTGTTCTAAATGCAGTAATATCTTCAACATCTATAATTCTATGGGAAGAAAAGCAGCCAATAATGGGTTCATGCACCACTGCCAACACGCTTAACAAGTATGGCCGGCAAAGTAAGGGTCATGCTACAGAAATTAAGAACTCTTGTAGTGAAGTTTTGGAGCTTGTGGGAGCTGTAGTGTGATTCATAAGTCTGTGGTAATTGAATTACATCTGAACAAACGTGAAGCGTCGTTGCACTTTGTTCAGTAGTTGCAAATTGGAGCACTGCCTCATTTCTGCCTTGACCTCACGCCGTCCCATACAATTTCAAAAAATAGTTCATAGCTTCACGCTACAGATCGAAATATCCGAACCTTTGGTTAAAATCATAAGAAAATTAGAATGAAAATGAAGAGTGGGATTTAAATTTTTATCTGTAGGAGATACTTTTTCTTTATTTCTACTTTGAGAACTAAAAGACTTTCTAAAAGTTTAGGTACATTTCAGTTGACTAGGAAAATTTTCTAGGTAGGTTTTGCGTTCCGAGTTTCACCAGTTCTTTATACTAGCACCATGACGAAAAGTTGACATTTCTTTCATATCAACGCACAGCTTATCACGTCTGTTTCGAGATTTTTGTGTTGCTGCGCATAGTTGGGCGTTTGTGCTTTAAAAGTCAAGTAATGACCCAGAAAATTTAAGTTATTTTGCTTCCAGGTACACAATTTCACTGCGTCGAAGTAACGCCGGCGCGAGGTTATTTCCAAGTGAAGTGAGGTACAGTGGTTTTGACGGTTGTAGTGTTCACTGTAAAGAATTAGTCTTGGACGCAAACATACCCTGCCTGTTGGACCTAACCTGTGATTTACACCAAGTTTTGACCCGTCGAGTTGACCAGCTGCCCCGCGATGGTTAAAGAGTGAGTATTGCGTGTATGAGTTGCAGGTATAAATACAGAGTGTGGTAACATAACTTCCTTTCATCTTGAAAAAAAAATATGTTGCTACACCCTGTATTTCATGACTTTAAGTAGCTTGTTTGTGATTGATATTTCAATAAATCAAATAATATGTAAAATACAAGACTTGTACTTTAACATGCCTTGCTTTGTATGATCTTTGATTGACGATAGCGATGTCGCTCTACGAATTTGCAGGATAAATTTCTCATAACTCGACATGACAAGTTTATATATAGTTGCTGAATGAATTTGCATCAGAGTGGCTTAAAGAGTTGATCATTTAAAAGTGAATGAGGTACTGCTTTCTTTTTTAAATATGTGAAATAAATAAAGGGTTTAGTCGCGTGATGAATTTACATGTGCATCATTTGGAGCTGTGTAGCATAACAAAAATAATTACTCGACCAATTATATATGAGGAATCAATGCGGCTTAACGAGTTCATTTTTTACACACAAATTAATTGTTTACTAGTCCAAACGTTTATTATTAATTATTATATTGCAACGGAATGATGTGTGCAAAAACCGGCATTGTATTTCTTGAGAACATCAATTCTTGAATGTTCGCTATTTGTTGAAACACGAAAGTGACTTGGCTAAAAGTGTTAAAATAACGCACGGGGCGTATTTTTCAACTTTTGATGTCCTAGTCTACACAGAGACAACAACCTCCTCAGCAGCAGCCGTTCAAAAGTTCAAATGGAGCAACGCTCAGAGCAGTACACTGATACCTGTCCTGTGTTCCAGAATTGGGGCACAGGATGTAGAGGGGGGCAGTGGTGGCTATCACTAAACGAACTTTCCTATAGTTAGATCTAAGGCAAACCCTCGTCTAGCACTAATGTTACTCGGGATCTGAGAAAATATCAGAGCATGCTTCATTTTTGTGTACTTTCTCCCATTTTAGAGAAAGTAGAGTTGCTCTGAGGGAGGCAAAACTGTTGGTTTCTTCAAGACTTCACAGGATGCACGCATTTAGCTTCATGGTAACGTGCACGTATGACGCAGATAAATGCGTCGTAATGTTAAGAAGAATCTAAAGACACTTGTATCGCTTGGTAAGTGCGCTTTTGATACCAGGGTTAGTCCTTAAAATAATGAACACATTTGTGCTGTGCATCGTGATGTTTGTGTCGTGGGACTGATGCGTGCATCACCAGCTTCACGTGAACTGACGCCCTGGAGGCAGTTCATGAGGCACTCCAGCGTCTCTTCAGTTGCGTAATGAAAAGTTTTGTTGTCAGCGAATTTCAAGTTTGACTTGTTTTCGTTTCAGTGCAGTCGACGGGAGCTTTGTGTTCTGACTCGCTCGCTATTGAAAACGTTCCCTATTACGTTGGCTTGCTATTGAAAACGTTCCCTATTACGTTGGCTTGCTATTGAAAACGTTTCCTATTACGTTGGCTTGCTATTGAAAACGTTCCCTATTACGTTGGCTTGCTATTGAAAACGTTTCCTATTACGTTGACTCATCTTCATGTGTACCACAAGATGATCAAGAAATCGATCAATTGACACACCATTATAAGTATCAGGTTTATGGTACGATCATTTATATGTGTTGTAGCTACACGCAGCGTAGCTACTAGCTGAAGGGTTCTTTGAAGTATTTTCAGTCTACAGTAACTTGGTTTACTGGAAGGAGATAAGAAACTTGCAATTTGAAATTAAAGCTTTCTATTAGAAAACGTGAAAAACATGAAGTAATAACTTCAAAATAGTAAAATGTATTCGTAACATCAATATTTATTAACTGATGTACTTTTTCCGCGTATTTTAATAGTATATCTCTTTTCAAATTGATAGCTGTAAATGTACATGTTTTACTTAATATATAGTATTACAATAAAGTGCATGAATGAAAGAGCACTAGGTTTCAGGTTGTAAAGACAATGTACAGGGTCGTGCAGCTAAATTGGAGCTAACTTTAACAGCACATATCTTCCATAATTTCTAACCTATGACTAAATTATTTT
>VCRD01002296.1:38238-59798 GCA_006783055.1 Trinorchestia longiramus | reverse complement strand
ATTACGTTTTATCATTATTTGCCTTTCAAAATAGCGAATTTTAAAAAAGATATGTTAGTCCCAATTTAGCTGCACGACCCTGTACGTTTCTCTGATTATTAGGATTCGCTTGAGAGAGTAAACATTTTATTTACGGCGGATTTTGAGTTAGAATTTTGTATTATTTCAATGTTAAAATTGGAATCTTTGTATTCGGAAATGTTTGCTGTTGAATTATTTTTCAATGTTCTTTTAGGAATGTTCAGCACATTTATTGCAATTAGTTTACTACGTTACTTCCAGTAAGTTATATTTAACGTGCTACATGAAGTTATTTCGTAATGCAATGTATCTATACATGAACTCCTCTGCTGCAGCTTCTCAGTGTGCACAACTGATGATCAAATTTTCATGCTCGTCACATTGTTTGTGAAAGTTTCATACGCGAACAATCCATGAAAACCTGGTCAAGTTTATACGAGTAAATCATAGAAGATGAAGCACTAAAAACCTTTTATAAATTCAAAGTTGTAGAAAACTTTACTGAGGTACACTACACCATGCAAGTGCGTCTTACTGTGGCCTTCCAATAAATCAAATTAAATAAATAAATAAATATTATTGCAACGTGTTGTATTGCAACATCTTGTACTGCAACATGTATTGCAACATATTATGTTACAACATATTGTATAGCAATATGCATTACAACGCTGTATTACAACGTGTTGTATTGTAACATGTATTGCAACATGTTGTATTAAACGACAACCAAATATATACATTCGATGTACGAAAAATTTGTAAAACAGCTGGTGGTCCTTTCCATTAGTAAATAGATTTATTGTATATACTTCCCATGTGATCGCCATTCACTAGAAATTATTTCCCCTTGTAGAAGGTGAAACACAAAATTCCGAGGTCTTGCTACAGTAAGTTGGTACTTCAACAAATCTACGTGAAGCGACAGCCCATCTCCTGTATTTTAGTTATCCTTCGGATGCTAGTTTTAATATATACGATGTTTAGAATTAAAGAGAAATTAGTACGCTTACTACAGAAACATGAGAGTAGTACATCAAACAATGTATCTTTTCGTACAATCAAACTAAAATAGAAGTAAAAGGGGAACTTATTTGATTGCTATTGAGATGACAGAACTAAGCAGTTCTAACAGGCGTTTATGTCGCTCTAAAAAATCACTGCAAGATGGAGAGTGATGGCTAATTACAAACGAGAAACACTGAAACGAAGTTTTAAAACATACTTCTGCATACTAGTATCATACATAAAACTAAATCGTCCAATAGTCGCTAAGTTGGTCAACGGTTGATTGAGCTGTTCTTTTAGTATTCTTTGTCACTTGTTCATTCAGAGTCAGAGCTCGTACGTCAGTCTTTAAGTCCTGAAGAACGAATTTAATTTGACTCAGACAAACCAGGCGCTTTTCTGAAGCCTAAGGTGAATAACTCGTGGTAGAAAGCAGTGTACTTGGCCTGCCATTTTTTGAAGCTTTAGTAAATTGGTCGGCTAAGGTGTGTAGATGTGACTGTATCACATATTATAGAATAAGGCGATGGGAACGAGCCGTTTGGTCCATTCTTGAATTGCTACTCAAGTCCCATGCCGTCTGAAGTAAAGGCATCGATCACGCACATGCACCTCAATCACGCAAAGTATTTCAGTCAGGTACACGCACTTTACTCACGTACAGACATTTCAGTCACACACTTGTATCGCAATCACCTACAGTCTCCAGCACTTAGGGATATAGAATCAGTATGTTGTTCCTTTATGCATGTACAAATCATGTATTTACCTAAGTATTAGTAATCTCAGATGAAGATGTGTAGATGTGACAGTGTCACAGGCAAGTCTCTCATGTGGGTAGTGCGCTTGTTCACCTCATCACCAGTTCATCACCCGTCAGCCTGCGGCCACTCGGCCACTCACCAGCCAACGCCGCGGGTGTGGGGCACGTCTGGGAATTTGTTCCTCAGGCATACCGAAGGAAGGACGTCGTCTCCATGTAAAATTTGAGCCGCCAGTTTCAAACCAAATCATTAAAATTCAACGTATGCTTAGTCTCGTACAATATCATGTTCTGTATTGACATACACTTCGTATCAACCTCGTGTTATTTACGGCGTCTTAGTGTTTCACGAAAGTTTAATCTATTTTGTTTATTATTCTCTACACACTGGTTCATTTTTCGTTAATTTGATGTATTTATGTCCTCTTTCTGGAGTATCACGGCCACTAAAGTGAAATATAATACATTTATCCAAGTTTCGCTGCTCAAGTTCTACATTCATTGTTCAGTATCAGCTGGTGGTGAATGAGTTTTCGTTCTAGCCAGGAACTACTATGCTTATAGTAGTCCTTGGTTCTAGCCTATACAGAGTATCCACGAAAAATATCTACACCGGTATCAACGATACCGATGTCCTGTATCAACGATTATGATGCACTGTAGATATTTTTCGTGGACTCGCTGTATATTAAGAACGTTTTGTTTCATCTTGTACGCGAAGAACAAGAAATTATTTCTTACGATTACAACTGATTGGGAGACCAGACCGAGCACTTGTAGACATGATAGCGTGATAATCAGGAGGCCCAACGTACTGGGTCAGGAGGTTTGAGGAAGAGAGCTCTTGCGGTCTACTCAAAGAAGAGGGACGGATAAGAGGGGGGGAGAAGCACAGACTGTGTTGTGTGGGGATGATGCCTCCAGTTAGAGAAGCGAGTTGAGGCTGTACAGAAAGTTAGATACAGAGATGATGGAGAGAATCGGCGCAGCCGAAAAGCATTTGTCATAAACCAAATAGTTTGGTCTAAGTTAAAAGTCACCTCAAAGTCCCATTACCACGTTACCTCACGTTCCGTTACCATGTCACATCAATGTCCCATTGCCGTATTATCTCCCGTTTTGTTACCGTATTACTGTCCCTCGTAGAAAACTATCTATTCCTTTTGTTGATCTCACCATTTTATGTAACTGCAATCCACAAAAGTCGCACTGGTAACGTCAGTACAGGCGTATGATGCGGCCACAATCAAACTAACTCACTCTTTCAACACTAAAGCTAGGCTCCACGTTTTATCCAAGTACTAGTTTTCAATTTGAAGCTCATAATTTTGTTTAAATGCTTTCTGTTGCGCGCCATCCTAAAAAATGCCGTGTTAACATATAAAGTTAACAAAAATCGTTTATTTCTTGGCTTTATATGCCCCTACGTCATGAACTTGTCGTGAGACTTGTTTGAGAACTGAGGACTTGTTGTGAGACTTGTTTGAGAGCAGGAGACTTGTTGTGAGACATGTTTGAGAGCATAGGACTTCCCCTGAGACTAGCACATCTAGTGAGGAAGGAGGTGTGGGGAATTAAGACTTTACAGTGGGACTCGACCGTGCAGTTGCAACACAACAGGAGACAGGCTTGCCTTGAAGAGAAAGCTTTTCCGTCGCCAAGAAAGTCTCTTTGTATTGTAGAGCGTAGGCTTCAGTGTGTGATGTTCTGAGGCTGCAGAACTCGACGACTCGCATTGGCTGGACATGAAAAATGCTATGTGTCCTTGATTTAACTAATTTATTTCTGAATTTCTTCGATTGATTCATTTACTCAATGAATTCCAAAACAGAACAATCGTGACTAAGAATGTTAGTCGTCAAGTTAAAGGAAAAGTATTCCATTCAAAAGGTGGCAATAAAAAGCTGCGTTAAAATGCTGCTCGGCTTCATACCGGCAATGAAACTGCCATAATTATTTATAAACTCCAAATTTTTTGAAACATGAGAGAATACCCTAATGCATTAAAATTAACGCATCTTTTCACTGTGTTGTTTTGAATGACGCACTTTTTCCTTGGCTTGAAGACCAAACTCAGACATTTCTGACTTCTGGAGGAGATAATGTCCATGCAAGACATTGTTCTGTCACATTCACCGAATGCAATGAGGCAATTGCCTTCTCAACTCTTTGACTGTGACTCCCAAATTAGTCCGTACTTATAACAAGGTCCGTGTACCATATATGGTACACATCACAGTCAAAGTGTTAAACTTGCCTCATAGGGTTTCAAAAGCGATGATCTGGCGTTTTGGACGCTGTTTTATCCAGATCGGAATCCACTTAAAAATTTGTGGGTAATTATAAAGCTCGAAATTTATGCAGCTGATGTCAGTTTACTAAGAAAGCGTATTTTGGGATGCCACAGAAGCTGCTTCAGAATCTATTCCAGCTGCTCACGTGAAAAAAATTATGTACTCAACAAACAATGGCCATCAAACGTAATCAAACTTTTCCAGATGTTATAAGCACTAAAACCCTCTGGTTGTGTTCGTTCTCGAATTCTGGGTAATTTGTACACTTAATGCTGATTGGTCAATTTCTGGGAACTGTGACGTAAGACGAGTGTGTGCGTGCTTGTGAGTGAGTCGAGGTATGCATTTAATTAGTCCATGAATGTAAGATGATTAGTTTTCAGGTTATAGAGACAATGTAAGTTTCTCTGATTATTAGTTTTTTGGATGTTTTTTAGCGCCTGCCATTAAACCTAATTTCTGTTGACTAAAAGTTATTTCGAACAACTCCTCCAGGTCATGAAACGTAATAAATATTTCATTAATATATGACCTTCATGTTTGCATATCATTCATTTAAAAAATGTTTTTCTCTAATATTCACATTTACAATAATATCTAATCGATCTTTGAACATTATTTCACGTTAAAAATCATGGAAGACTAACATCGTGGGTCGTTAAAAATAACTACTTTTCTAAAGCAATAATTTTTTTTCACAATTGATTGTTTCTTTGGAAAAACTGTAATAAAAAATTTCATAGTGTTGATAGCATAGAAGAAGTCTACCTTATTCATTTTTTTAAACAGACCTCAAAAAATATTTGGATGGATTATTAGCATGGATGGAGTAGGATGGAGTAATTACTAGCAAGTTTGATTGACTTGCGATGTACAATTTCTATGGTCACTTGTGTATGCGTTGTAGGTATCGTTGATACCAACAGCGCAGTTGGTATCAACGATACCAACAACGCGTATACGCAGTTTTTGTTGTATACGCGCCTTACAAACACGAATTTCCAGAAATTCTAGAACGGCAACCGGCGACACTCATTATTTGGCTTGTAAATTTTCCACACTTTTTTGCAGCTGCTCAGAAATTCTTGAGCTTCTGAGAGTTGACTGGAATCTCGCGTGCTTTTCAGTGTTTATCTTTCAAGGTAGTATTCTAAGACCGGTTGCGTGGCTTCGCAATAACCTTGCGTTGAGGTACACCTGCGCAGGCAAACTGACAGGTCTAACACCTCGTAATGTGTGCCTGTGCAGTCATGTGTGACGGGCCTGTATGAAAGTTAGCGGCCGGTTTTGCACGTCGTACATATTTTCTTAGAGTGTATTGTTTTGGAATCATATAATTACGATAGTGTACCTTGAATGAAAAACATTTTGTAAGTTTGCCTCTTTAAACATAATAGTACCCTAAATTCAAACAAGGAAAATTGTCTTAATACGTCACAGTTACACTAAGCCTCTCATAAAAAGAAAATTAAAGATAGATAGTTTAACCCTTTCACCCCGGAGTATTTTTATTTATGATACATAATTATGTGATACATATGTGTGCAATCCGGGGTGAAAGGTTTAAAAATTGAGTAACTCAACCATCTTGCAGGATACTGTACGTCGTACTTGGGAGATGCTTGAAAAAGCAAAGTGAAACTCCAAAATTTACCTCAGGTACTGCATAGACATACCTGAACAAAATATTGGTTAAAATAAAAAAGCACATATCATTTCAATTATTAGATCGGCAGCTGAATGGCATTATAAATCGTTGTCATTGTCTTGTATACAAGATACGCAGACACACTCAAGTCTTACTTGAAACCTTCAAAGCCCAGGCGCACCGCCGCTCCCTGCTCCGACGCTAGGGGTATACCAGACGTCTATCATTTATATACCTTGCATGAGTTATGAACCAACTGTCTAATTATTGGGTTGTTAGAGGGATTGTGAAATACGAACTGTGAACAAATAAGCCGAAGGTGGTGATACACGAGCGTCTAAATGCTATTTATCTTCAGAGAATAGCCGGAAGTAAATTATATTCGCGTTAAGCTACAGCAAAATACCTAAGATCGCCAGTCCCACCTGAAGACTGTATAAATAAGGTGTTTCAAAATCCTAATTAATGTCTAACGTTTAATGTAGCACTGAACTTCACTGACAATGTTTTGTCTCACAAGTGTTGTCTGCTTGCAGAAGTTCTCCGTGTGCTTGAAGCCGTACTTTGGTTGTTCTTATGCGTATATCGAGTTATTAATCTGATTTAAGCATTTTCCAGATTGTTAGACGGATTTTATAAGTAATATTCAAGAAAACATGAAAAATTGACATTTGATGAGTGTTTAAAGCATGTACATTTTGAGAAGTATGTAATTCGTATGTTATATTAATATTTTTATTTCACAATGAACGCTCACTGACATCTTCCTGATGCCCTTGTATTCTTCAATTATGATCCAGTGATCATAGCTTTAGTGTAAGCATTTGTTGTTAAGATTGATGCATGAAATATTAGATACGTGAAATAATATAGATTATATAATATAAAATAATAGAAGATACGTGAAATAATATACGGCATGGGGCTTGGGTATTAACCCAAGAATGGGCCAAATGGCTCGTTCCTATTGCCCTATTCTATTCTATTCCAACTATTTTACAGAAGGTATTCCCATAGCATTTATTAGATAATTCCAAACTTTGCTTCACCTGAAACGTTTCTTTCCATCTTGGTGAAGAACTGACGTTTATGTTCTGAATCTCACATTTTGATTAATCTTAATGCAAACCGTAAGTCTGGCATGGAGATGCGCATGCACACTGACCTAAGCTTCTTTTTCTGCTTTTACCACGATTTACATCCCGACTTTGTAATGCTCTTCTATGCAGTCACTTCAGATTCCAGATTAACGGAATTACTGTTGACAGGAATTATATGCAAACAAAAACTCCTTCATCGCAAGGTTTGTTGGAAATATACACTGCATAAACATGAGTCATGCATTAAGCCCTCCAGAGTATGGAATGTTTGAAGTAATCTGTCTTACTAATTCGTGCGTGGCGAGTTTTTGATCAGTTAAACACTTTCACCTGTGCGTGAGTACACTAGATAAAACTGATAGCACATTATCTTACCTGTTATCTAATAATCAAAAACTTTTCGAAGACTTAAATTTTTACTCATGTTTTTCACATGTGAATGACAAGCGGAAAAAAGACGTTGAATGCTTATTTCATTTTAAGGCAAAATGAAGCATAAATTCTGAGATATTATCTCTGTCACTGTACGTCTAGGCTTTAATTCGTCAAGCTCGGCTCTGAGTTGTCAAAATTCATCTTTTTCCCATGATGTTATTTTCCTATAAAAGAAAGGCTACATTCTGAAAATATTGGTACGCGAGATAAGCGACTAATTAATCACTATCAAGTTTATCATCAGATTTGAGACTAATTTTTACATTAGACTGCCGGCCAAACCAGTTATCGGATTTTCATATTGATTATTTGACAGATATAAATGTTAAAAAGTAGTGGCAGATTCAAGGTCAGTTTAGTTCTGGTTCCGTGGATTTACTGCTGTTCATTATTCGAGAACTGTTATTTGTAGTTACCTCTGGCTTTAAATTTGAGACCCAAAAAAGTTGGGATGTGGCATACATGACCATGAAATCTCCAGACGCTAGACTTCAACGATCTCAAAAAGGCTTTTCTTTGTAAGAGCAATTTATTTATTTGCTCCAACAAAAACTGTTCATCTCAATTGCCCCAATCAAATAACTCTACCCTGTCTATATTCAGCTAATTGGACAAGCGTTGAGAATTGTATCGTAGCTTCTTCTTCCTTTTAGCGCCACTGCAATGTTCTCGCAGGCACTCCACCGAGCAGGAGTGTCAGTGTCGCACTTCAGCGTAATTGCCAGTGTTTTCAGGCGTCCAACTTTTTGAACGAAAAGAATTTTTTCTTAACAGACGCTGTCCCTCCCGAGTATTGAGAACCGAACTTATAGACTCGGTGCACATTCCGATACAAACCTATCTGTATTTTTGAAGCAGACAAAAGAGAACATGCGTCCACTTTTAAAAAAACGAGTGTGAGTGTGTCGTGTGGACTCGCTCTTGATCAAATTCTTGAACCAGTTCTGATGTTTACCATTGTACAATTAGATGAGTGGCAGCTTACTTAATTTTCATTAAATAGATGCCTTTTCTATACATCATTTGCACACACAACGTACGAGTCTCGTACACACGTGCACAACGTACGCACGTTATCAGAGCGTTCTTGACGAGCGTCGTCAAAGTTTGATAAAACTGAACGAAGCAGCGAGTTATGTCTCATTGTAGTCCATCGTCTGAGCATCAATTCTTTAAATAATATTATTATTTAATTATTATTTTTATTATGGTTATTATTATGATACCATCGGTATAACATACTTCACTTCAATACTGCTCATTTCAAGGCCAATAAATGTACATATAAGTGTACATTTATTTGCCTTGACATAATATGTATCTATATTATGTCAAGGTAATACATACATATATACAAGTATAATTAGCACTCCACATATTGTATATTTATACTGAGTAGCTGAAGCGAGCCGTAATAAAGGTCACCTGAGTATCAGTACTCAATAATACTCGTAACATAGAGGTCACGTGAGAGCTTTGTCTCTTGTCCAGGCTTACATAGTAGTCCCTCTGATTAAAAACAGTTGGTGCATACAAATTTTGACGTTGGTCAGAAACTGTTGATGCAATTGGAGAAAGTCTACAAATTTAACTCATACAGTATATTTTTGAACTTTCAACTTCAACGTTTTCTGGACGGTGCACCAACTGTTTCCGACCAGAAGGAGGGCTAAGTTTTTACAGGCAATCGTCAAAGTTCATGCAGCAGTTGTGATGGAAACAAAGATTTATTTTCTTTTTGTCTTAATACAAGAAGTGGTCAAATGTAGGATGAGTGTGAACAGAAGACAGGACTGCGCACCGCACCTGCAGTGTGTGTGTTGCGCGTGTGTTGCGTGTGAGGTGTTGCGTGTGAAGTGTTGCGTAGTCTGTTCTCGTCTTTTACTGTAGGACGAGAACTTAATTTGTTCACTGGTGTTGCAGGATTTAATTGCGTGCCGTTAATTAGGTGAGTACAATCGACAATTCCATCCTGCTTAATCGATTGAGGTAAAACGAATATTTGATGTGGAGAGCAATGGTCCTCACTTGATTGTTATAATGCTTTTGTAATGATGCTTTACACAGAAAATAACATCAAAGTTCCTTACTTATACGTTGTTTAAAAATGAACCTTTAGCAAATCGATTGATCTAAATTATAAGAGCATTAACGAATGCAATTGTAGTATTCTTGCTTCACACTTTTTTTGCTCTGAAAAGGCAAAAATTTTGAGAATGTAATAAATTTCAAACGATTTTAGTTCCCAGATGACTACTGCTAAAATTAAGATATATTCTCATTTCAAAAAATACCGAGCTGCAAAACTGTTGTTTTTTCGTGTGTTTGACAGCCCGTCAACACGCTGTCTGCACTGTCAGATGTAATTGCGATATTCATCAAAATGCAGTTCTGATAAGATATTAACGTGCCGTTTAACCTGCACTCCGGACAAAAAATGTTCACTTTACAGCCAATAAATTCGTCGTTTAGGCTTGCTTCTCATGCACGAATATTGAAACCATTCTATCTTCTCTAGACTGAGCACTTGTAAGTTACGAATTAGGAATTGTATAATAATCCGTTTTCTGCAATCGATGCGGGAACATCGATCGTAACAGCCATGTTTAGTTGCGTGTACCTCGGGTCATCAGGCTGTATCCTTTTGAGCGATTATATAGAGAAATAAATCGGACCCTACAGTACTTTTGGTCATAAAATTGCTGTGCTATGGGAAATTTCCTTTTTTTGTAGCCCATCGGAGGTTGAAAAAAGCCCTCGTATTTCATGAGACAGCATTTTATTCTTTTTAGAGTACGTGATGCACCTTCATTAAGTTCGTGAACATAACGGTGAGTTGGATTCATTGAAAATTATTTGATTAAGTTTAAAATGTTTGAAAAACCGACGAGAATTTAACTCATGTTCGAGTATTTCATTAGGCTTGAAATATTTAACTTGCTGGCAAGTATTTCACTTATTATAAAGTATTTTATTAAACGAAGTATTTGATTTTCCGACAAGTAGCTTAGCGTACTCAGCGTAGTCCAGGGTTTTCTTTATGAAGGAGTATTTATTTAGAGCAGTACTGGACTTACTGTACAGCATGTGATCAGCACTCAGCTGTCACCGTCATTTGCCTCTCACCTCATCTACAAGGAAGCAGCACTGCCTGTATCCCGTATGCACAGCTGCAGTGTGTGTAGCATGCACAGCTGCAGTTATTGTGTGTAGCATGCACAGCTGCAGTGTGTGTAGCATGCACAGCTGCAGTTATTGTGTGTAGCATGCACAGCTGCAGTGTGTGTGCATAACATGCAACAGCTACAGTGTGTGTGCATAACATACACAGCTGCAGTGTGTGTGTGTGCATAGCATGCAACAGCTGCAGTGTGTGTGTACGCAGCACGCACATCTGCATACTATCAAATATGGCAACATGAAGCAGCGGTTTAGTCCATTCTTGGGATGTTACCAAAGTCCCATGCCGTTTAGAGTAAAGGCATCAATCATGCAAATGCATCTCATTCCCTCGCAGACATTTCAGTCACGTACACGCTCATTAATCATGCATAGGCATCTCAGTTACGTACATGTACTGCAATCATACGCAAGTATCATACCAGTATTAAACTGGGAGATTATTTATTCAGCATTTATCAAGAAGATTTGTTTCATGTGTTCACAGTGCCAGCAGGAACAATATTTTCGGGTGGCTGGTTCCAGGTTCCAGCAATTTTAACTGGAAAGAAGTTTAGAGCCTGTGATATCGTGGAGTTTCTTATTATTAATTTATGACCGCTATTTCTGGTTCACACGTTATCGTCTCGGTCAAAAATTCTTTCCAGGGCAACATCATGAAAACCATTAGGATATTTATAGGCCTCGATGAGCTGTCCTCTCGGCCTCTTTTGTTCTAGAGAGATGAGTTCAAGTTGCTGAAGACTCCTTTCGTAGCTGAAATTGCGGAGTTCAGGAATCATTTTCGCTGTTTGACGCTGGGTTTTCTCCATATTTTTAATATCTCTTTGTAGGGTAGGGTAGAATATACTGTACAGTCTCTATCAGATTGCATATTCCAGATGTGGCCTGCCTATTGCTTTATAGAGCGGTAATATTGTGTTATTTGACTTGTACTCAAAATTTCTTGCAATAGAACCAAGGAACATGCTTCCATTTTTGACGCTTTTTGCCACTTGTTTACCATGCATGAGATTTTCGCTGATAATGATACCAAGATCTCTTTTCTGCATGGCTGTTTCAATCGATGTGTCATTGATCGTGTGGTGGAAATGCCGGTTGTTAGCTGCAACGTGCATTACTGAACATTTCTCAATGTTGAAGCTCATTTTTCAGATTTCGGTCCACTGTAGTAGACATTTGCGGTTTTTGAGTGAATGGTTACTATGTTTCTTTCAGTGAACGCTCTGTGGCAGAGTTTCGTGCCGTCGGCGAACTTGTTGAGTTTACGAATGATTTCGTTGTCAAGATTGTTAATGAAGATAATGAAGAGAAGCAGGCGTAAAACGTTCCATTGCTGCAGTCCTGATGTTATGTGCATCAAATCACTAGTTGATCATAAATCATCACTCGTTGAGTGTGACCAGTGAATCAGTTATCCAGCATGTACATCGTCAGTATGTGTGTATGTAACATCCACATCTCCGTACGTACCAAGCGCATTTACGTGAAGACATGTCATCAGAATTGCGAGAATAAATGTGTACATTTCTTTTCTATCTTCAACTTCCTTATGCTTCATGCCAAGCAAGACATGCAAGTTTCATCACATTATTGTAATTGTACTGTAATTACTACCTCCTTGACTCTGGAGCAGACTCTTGCGTAGTAAATTACGCGTTTCATTCATTTTTTCATTCAAGTTTACCGTGCACCTACACTTTTTATTAAACTGAATTTGTGGCGTTATTACGTTACATTCTTTAATAATTAATGTGCTGAAATATTTTATACATGCACAAACGACAATAATACTTCGCATTTATTCCCTTTTCTTTCTAGTATCACGTCAATTTTTTTAATTACTGACTATTTAATTTTTTCATGTAAACTTTAAGAAAAGTTATACAAGATTTTTCCTGAAATTATATCGCATTAGCTTGTTCTGATTACTAAGAACTTGGTGTTTGTGACTGGCATTTCAGACAATCGGTGTTTGTGACTGGCATTCCAGACCAAAACTCGGTGTTTGTCGAAGGTATTCGAGACAATAACTCGGTGTTCCATGCGTTGATTTTCCTTTCACATTTTTTTGTGATGCCGAGTTGCGTTCAGTGAGCCTCTCTCTGCCCGACCGACTGGCGCCAGTCTGTGTAGGTCCCACGTACATGTGCGCCTGTGTATGTGCCTGCACCTGTGTGTGCACTCACCTACACTACACGTACATAATACAGCGTGTTATGTATAAGGTGGTGCGTGCTGCATAAGTGAAGATGTCAAAAAGAAGTTTTCAAATATCGCCATAGTGTTTACAAAAGTCAAATTTCTGCAAAATAATTAATTATGTACATATCAATGTGTTCATGATCTCATTTTGTATGTTGACTACAGTATATTATAGCCGTAATGCATAGGGAATACCATAGAAAATGTATTTTTTGTGAGTGGCGTCTTCGCCGTTGTGGCACAGAGCGCCTCGTATGTGCGTGTGTTTGTGCATGGCTCGTGGCTGGCCTACATAACAGTGCATGCTTACCTACACGTGTATAATAGTGCGTGGTATATGTGTAGGTGTGCGTGTTTGTGCATGCCCCTGTGTACACATATGCATATACATACATAACAAAGCGTGTACATGAATACCTACTGGTTTGTTTGATGTATGAACTGATGTCGATATGGTCGACATTTGAAGACGTACGTTAAAACGTTTCAATGCACATAATTTGTATTTCAACGAGCCTATTATGTACACTACATATACTCTATAAATATAATAAGCCCATTAAATACCCTAGATATGATCTATTAACATAACAAGCCAGGGACACTTGAACTTTTTTCGTAGTGTGAAGTATTGATCAAAACAATTTTTGAAACTCAGAAGTTGTTGCATTTGACGCATTATTCAAAATGGTGTTAATATCTGCACAATTATTCTATATCCTGACACTTACAGTAGAGTTAAAATGGCAAGACATATTTATCTGTAACAGACCAGCGAAATCAGGCCAGAAACGACAATATTGACTACCTTCAAAAGTGAAAAGTGAACTGAATTGACTGAACTAAATTTGACACAAAAACCTCCAAAAATGTAAGCCCGGTTTCGATATATCATGTCTAGGGAATAATTTGTTTTGTATTTCGAAGTTAACAAGTCTTAAAAATACCTTAAACAATGGTGGGGCTACTAGGAGGCAAAATTGGCTTCTGTGTATGATTGTATGCTATCACACATACAAGACGACTAAAATTGTGAAGAGCCAACCACTTTCTTGGTTGGGCTAGCCAGAAACTTCTGTTTACGTCTACTTTCGTTTCTGCTGCATCATTATAGTTTGAGACCAGACCACAACCTTTTTTATCGTGTTATTTTACTCCTACCCATCTCCTCAACTCCCTCTTTTCTCGCTCGCTCGCTCGCTCTTTGCATTCTTTTATGGATCCAAACATCCAGTTTGAGAACCGGCCCGTGAATCAGAAACGATGTTCATGCCAACCAGCCTCCTCTATTTTTTGTATGTGTCTGGCCATCTCTCACGATCTTCTCTGAATAACTCGATAGCCTTGAGTCACTCTTATTGAACCCGAAGCGTAAGTACGTCTAAGATAAAATGAGTGCAGTTTGACTCACAATTTTGCGTGTAACTGCGACCGTCTGAGCTCTAAACAGTCGACAGACATGGCAAAAATTCTTCACTGACGAGTCGTTCTTTCCTCGCAAGGCAGTCGCACGCTGGGTTTGTCCAGCCATCTCGTCTTCAAATATAGTCGACTATGTAGCGAGAATGGTGAAACATTTTAATAACTTCTTTTATTTTCATAGATACAGGTTAAGCAAACGCCAGATTCACTCTTAAAGCTCGTTATTCAGAGTGAGATACGACAATAATTCTGCTCCCCCTTATCTTCAAAGGCGTTTTTGTTGTTTCATTACTGCGGCCGTATCTTGTATATGTAGATTGTAAAATGTAGAAAATGTATAACTATTCATGTTTGTGCTGAAAAGTTGAGTACGATCTGTAGCTTAACAAAACCCATGCTACATACCAGCTCAAAGTGTAAAGCGTATCCGTAAATTTCAAAGTGACCGACCAGCAGTGGCTGCTGTTATAGAAAAGAAATGAAATTGGCCTAATGCGCGTTTCCTGATGCAGTTTTCCCTAATTTCTTTAGGGTTCAGTGATCGTCCGCTGCTTCACTTTCGAAAGTGGTACTAGAATTTCATGAGCAGCGATATAGATATTTTGTGATATTGACAGTAGCGTGCATTATGCATGTAAAACAGCTGAGATGAGAAGAAAATCTCAAATGGATTATTTGCTCGTATGTTCCTGACCTAAAACCGGAAATTCATACTAATAGTATTCGGAAGAAAAAAATGGCTGAAATTAACGTCAAAGCCTGTGGATTATACCTTAACATTCATGTGATAGATAGACTAGTGTACTATTACCCTACAATGTTAGGAATAAAAGGGGATTGCTGGTTGATTTGATTGTAAAAACCTAACCAGTAATCGAAAACATTCGAAACTTCATTTCACAGGCCTGGCCTCCTTTTATAAATTTGAAGTTACTCACACGAGTAGCGTTCTATTTGAACATTTAGAATGAGTTTTTTGTGCACAATTGTAACTCGTATTTGTCTAGGAGAACTTAGATAAGAACTGACCGTCCCGTGACAGATGTGCAGTACGCATCGACCGAGTGACTGCCATGTTTTCCCTTGTAGACTCACCTGCTGGTTTTATTTCTCTTTGTTTACTTATCTACTGGTTTTATTTCTTTTTGTTCACTTATCAACTGGTTTTATTTCTCTTTGTTTGCTGGTCTGCTAGTTTTATTTCTCTTTGTTACTTATCTGCTGGTTTTATTTCTTCTTATTTACTCACCTCCTGTTTTTGTTTCAGTTTACTCACCTGCTTGTTTGGTATCACATTTGTTTCTCAAAATGAACTCATTTGCGCCTTGCGTTGCTGTTCAGCTCTGTTCTCATGTGTTCTTAGTTATGATCACTGATCCCGTGCTTCTGAAAACGGCGTTGCTTTCATGATGTTCGTAATCCAAGCGCAACTTGAGCAGTATAATAATGAAGCTCTAAAAACCAACGTAATAATTTCTCTATCAGTGTAGAGAGAAATGAAGATTGAATCTTTGTTTTATTTACACGTGCAAATGACTGCGTGCAAAACCACGTGTCAGACCACGGGATCAGGACGACTACAAATGCGCTAGAAATTGCATCTGCATATGACCAGTAACTTAATTAGACTCTAATTTCATGAATATGCACCGAATTATGCATATTTTCCACATTTACATATGACACTTTTTTCATTAACATATTTTGGCACGTTGAAATATTCTATAAATAGATTATTTTATATGCTCTATTTTTATTAAATAAATTCTATAATATTTAAACAGGGTCTAGAAATAAATTATTTCTAAAGTGCTGTTTCTTTACATATTTCAAAATGATGTATTTTAGAAAAGTATTTTTAACGCACTGCGTTTTTTACGATCGTTAATTCGACGTTTTATGGCGAAAACGACCAAATAAACGAATGAGCCCGTTAACTGATCATCATACAATTTGCATGCACATCATGCGTGCGTGAATTTATTCATGTCGTAGAAAAGAGTTGAACATTTTATATCCGCTACCTATTCCTTAATAAAATATGATCAGTTCTTATCCTTTACGTCAATAATTCGGTCATAATGTGTACACTATTTACTGGAATAGTTATAAGGTTTATCTGCATAAAGAAACCAGAGATACTGGAGGGCTGCCGCACATTAGGCATTAATTCAATTGTTGCGTTGTTTGATGAGAGTAAATCTCTATACGATGACACAAATCAGTTCATGCATCAGCACTCATGCGACTTAATGCATTTTACAGGATGCTGGTTATTACATCATAGGGTCAATAAAATAATGTTTCATGATGGTATCAATAACGTCTATCATTTCATGATGGTATCAATAAAATCTACAAAATTCAATTGTGTGATGGTATTAATGTCTTCATCGCACAGGCTATTATTGGTCCCCACGGCCAGTGTTTGGATAAACAAACACAGCAAAAAATGTCATCAAATCACACACCGACCAAACGAAATGCGTACCCAAATTTCCGAGGAGGCTCGTCTGGGCACAGAGCTCATGGAAGATGTTTTTGAGCAGGAAAAGCCTTTCTAAGCTCCAAATTTTAGGCCTAAATTCAAAGCTTTTTCTAGATCCGCAGCTTTGGAAACGAACGGAGATCAAGTATGATCAGAAGACAAGGAAAGTTTTAGCTGCTTTTATAATACTGAAATGGATCTTCAATACTTGAAAATACTCCTTTGATGTACTGTCTTTCTCATTCATATTTTTGTCAACGCCAGTTTTGAACACCAATGAATCAAATTGATTCCTACAGATGCTCGCAAATGTTATTACTAACATTCTGAACTCAATTACAATGATCAACGGAAAGCCATTTATGTGTGTTTAACAGCGTATCAAGACGAACAAACCACAGTCAAAAGTTTCCCCCAAACGCTTACTGTTTTGCTACATGGAGTACTGATGAGTAGGCCTCTAAGAACATAGTGTAAATGCTAATCATGACGCACACATGAACTAAGTATGCAGTAACATTAAGTTGAAGGAATAATACGCGCATAACTCGTACTACTCGTATAAAAAATACATCCTGAATTTAAGGTATCAATATCGTCACGACATGACTTAATTCAGCAAAACGGATTTCAGATTTATAATCATCATTAAAAATTGCATTTGAAAAAGTCAGCATAATATCACACATGTAGAGCTTGTTCATCTGTTATCAAACTACGTGCATAGTTATAATATTCTTATAAGTATTATTAATGACACCCAATGCTTTATTGATGAGAACTACTTACGAATCAACGTTTTTCGTTCTCATACTCGACATTTTTTATGCAATTTCACGTCAATCATAAATTTCAACTTGAACTTCATAAAAAGTCATTCATGTTAAGAGATCTTTGTTCAAAATAAACTTTAGACGGAAGGAAATTGAAAAACTGTATCAGTGTGTGTTGCAGTTGAGATGACAGTCACATCAAGGTTTGCAAAGTACCAATCGAAGTTCTGTATGCAATTTTGTTCTTTTTGTGCATAAAAAAGCCACTGTGTTCAATTTTTGATGTTATGAACTCATAGTAGGTTTAGCGGCTTCTGAATTAGGTGTATTTTGAACACGCGCTCTCTCTTCTTGAGTCAGCATGCAATCCGCGGAACTTTCTTCAGTATTGTGCAAAGATCCTCTGTGTGACCTCTACCTTTCTTCCATGCTGCGCGTACACGCCTTGGTGCGCACGTGCGTACTCAAGCCCCGTATATTCTATACATATATATATATATATATATATATATATATATATATATGAGCACGTCGGTGACAACTGTCCTCAAATCGCGTGCAGGGGCACGTGTGATGAGTGCACGTGTTCTGGTGTGTGGTCCACGTGCATCAGGACGATGCTATGCTTTTTCTGGGGCTTAATTTCCTAACAATTAAGCAACACTGTGGGGTGAAACTGTTTTCATGTGAAATGAATTGCCGGACAGTGTGTTTTTAAGTATGTCTTAAGTGAATTGGTGCTGTGTGATTCTAAGTCTGAAACTATCTTCGTTTGAAGTGATTTTTTAAAGAAAGTACCAGAGAAAGTTTAATCTATGTATCATCAATATATTAAACTAGCGTGTGTGCGCACTCCAGAATGTTGTCACTCAATTTTGCTGCAATTAGAAAGTCTAAATGGCAATTTTTTATGAGAATCAACATTATACCACTCAACTTTATTTCAAGGGAGAGTTGAACTTGTCGTACATTAGCCTACACAAATGTCATTCAAAAAGTACAACAAATAAAGTGTATTATGTTACTAAGCAAACGTTGCATGTTAGCAGAATGTTAATTACAGTTATTAATAGAGATGGGCTCATTCAGGGCTGTGTTCAGCAGGGGATGTGATGGAAGGAATTAACAGCGCCATCACATGATCTAACACCTACCGTACAATACCACGAGTAGAACACTGCATAGAATGCTGATCTATTTTACTAGAAAATGAAAGAAAGACCGCCCTTATAAGTCCGTCCTTAGCTTGGTAGGTCAGTCTGAAATGCATACAGTAAGTCTCCCTCAAGACGACTCATGAACTGCAACTTCAACGCAGCACACTGAGCAAGCTATGAAATGCCTTGTTTCTTCAATACACGTATAGATGAGATTTGCACTCTCTAAAATGTTTGTTATTGCATTTTGTGGGACTGTAGTTCAGCTTTTTATGTTACGAGTTAAAGACAATTTTGAAGGTTGATAAATGAAGTACAGTTTTCCAGGAGTTGTTAGCAGAGTAACCATTTGTGCAACCTGTGTTCGCATTATTTCCTGAGAACTTGTAGTCATAAACAGCATCAAGACTGTAGGAACTGCTGAGTGGTGGAGACAACTGTGCTGTACACGTGGGCATCTCCGTGTTATTGCCTCGAACTGTAGTGTTATTGCTCCGAACTGTAGTGTTATTGCCTCGAACTGTGTTATTGCCTCGAACTGTGTTATTGCCTCGAACTGTAGTGTTATTGCCTCGAACTGTTGTGTTATTGCTCCGAACTGTAGTGTTAGTTCAAGAAAATAACGCTCGAGGATATGGTGTTTAGGTGGAACAGCGTGTGTTATGGTGTTCAGGTGGAACAGTGTATGTTATGGTGTTCAGGTGGAACAGCGTGTGTTCATAAGGAACACATTTTGATGGTACCCAAAGTTAATACCATATTATTTTTAGTTTTACCTTCATGTTTTTTTCAGTATTCGCAGTATCCAGTATCTTAGTGTTTATGTTCATATTTGCTAAATAACAGAAGATTATATAATTCAAAGTTAGATCGTCAGAAGTAGTTTGAACAGTTTAATAATAGACACTGATAACCTCGTACTCTGTGTGTTTGTGCAGGAACGTTTAACCACTTTAGGGGGTTTTCGTTTTCATTCATCATTCTTTAGTTCTTTTAAAGTCTACATGAATTAGTGTTCGTATTAACTAGTGTTGCCATCAACTAGTGTTCATATTAACTAGTGTTGCCAGCAACTAGTGTTCATATTAACTAGTGTTGTCATCAACTAGTGTTCATATTAACTAGTGTTGCCATCAACTAGTGTTCATATAAACTAGTGTTGCCATCAACTAGTGTTCATATTAACTAGTGTTGCCATCAACTAGTGTTAAGAGCTTACCATAAAACTGGCCTATTGGACCATCAAGAAGGCTTTCTTCGAAGCGTGACACCGAGTAAATTTCTTATTTTCAACCCATTTCTGTTTTCAATGTTATTTTTATTTGGTAGTTTGCGCTCACCTTTACTAATGTCTTTCTTTTTGATAATTTGTTATGAGATTCTTCCTTTGTAGACTCGTGTGCAGTCCTTTTCAGTTAAATTGTTAATCCATTTTTAATATTATATCAAGTTTCAGTGACGTACAAATCAGTGAAGCACCCAGTCCTCTGAAGCACCCAGTCCTCCGTCGTGCCTTTAATTGCATAACTGCATATCTTTATTTTATTTGTGTTAGTATACAAGTAATCCTGTAATCCTCATGTAAATTCCCGTGTTATAAGCAGCATCAGACTATAGATTCATACCTCATAACAAAGTGATGGTAATGTGTTGATGTTCTCTGCCGGATCTCACCTTAATGCCTACTGACAGCCCTGATGTCGCTGTGCCTTATCTCCTGTGCGATATGTCGGCTGTGCACAACCTTGGTGTTGCTGTGCTTATCTCTGATAATCCGGCTGTACGCAGAGCTGTTCTTCAGCAGCATCACGGCGGCACAGTTCAGCTGTCAGCGCTTTTAGGGACCAAATTCAGCTTGTTAAAACTTAAATATATTTTAATTTAAAGGAAAACATTGTGTTCATGAAATCCATAAATGGTGAAGGAAGTGCGCTCCCAAATTTTCAAATTGTTTTACTTTGTGAAAACACGTACCCACAAGTCCCGCCTTCATGCCTCGAGTTTTTAGGTCTGTAAGTGGTTATGCTAAATATATAAATAGAATTCAGAATTGTTAAAATGTCATTAGATATTTTCGTCTAGAGGTTTGATTTAGAACGATATTTTGCAGCTATTGAATCAATATTAGAAACAATTTTTTCATTGCCGTCAAAAAATGTTTTTGACAGATATTGTTTCAAATCATTTTTAACGTAATCGGAAAACGTTGAAGCAGGAGCAAGCTCTCAGGAACGGAAGGACTGGGAAACCTCTCCTTCTAAACATAAACTCCTGCTCTTATAATGCAGGTACCCTCCTGACACTTGAAAAATATCCAGGCCCAATTTACTTAATAAGAAGTGAACATTATTTAATGGTGTTATTAGGTTTACTATAGTTGTGATTGCTCATTTTATTATTGTTTACTATTCATTCCTTACTAATTTCACTACCTGTATGAATATTATAATTATTAATTTTTGAAAAAAATGAATGCTACCAGAACGCGAGGAGACAGTCTTGTTACGCAGATGTCCGCCAAATTCTCTCTTGTTTATAACAAATTTCATAAAGCGAGGCTTTGTTTATGCTGTGTCTGAGTTCCTTTTGTAAAATCAATATAACGTTTCGTTGTTGATTACATTATTAATTAGTCAAAAGCAAAGGGCACCTGGAGTGTTTAATGTAAAGTGACGTCTTCAGAGCTCCTCGAACATCATCACAATTCTTAAAATTAATGTATAATTCCACGGACTTCTCTTCTTGAGAGACAGCATTACTTCGCGCACGTATGTTGTAGTTGTGTGGAAAGCAGGACTTCGAATGTATTGCGCAGAATTTCATTCTCACTCGTGACAGAAACGAAGCAAATGCTACATGCTTAAAAAGCTAGATAACTTAATTAGAAATATTCAGCGGCACTGCGTCGTGGTGGGCATTAGAAGCAGTATATCTCATGTAGTCCTAAGGCTTAGCTTGCTATCTTTATTGAGTCAATAAGCAGCAAGGTGAGAATGATAAGAGAGAACGATCTATCACACAGCTTGGTTACGCTCTAGTGTCTGCAGCACGCAAGTAGAAAAGTTT
>VCRD01002296.1:20030-37777 GCA_006783055.1 Trinorchestia longiramus | reverse complement strand
TGTGGGAAGAAGAATGCAGAAATTCTACGTCTTCTGTGCCACTTTTGAGCACACTAAAGTGTCACATGGTGCGTACATCCACACTTACATGAGAATATTCTGCAAACACTTCTCATACGCATGAACATCAGTGATGGGAAATTCCTATAGATATTACCCATAGTTAGCAAGCTCGTACGCCCAAAGCTTGACAAACTGCGTGTGTGTACGAGTATGAGTATGGACGTACGAGTATGAGTATGAACGTACGAGTATGAGTATGGACGTACGAGTATGAGTTTGGACGCACAAGTATGAGTATGGACGCACAAGTATGAGTATGGACGTACGAGTATGAGTATGGACGTACGAGTATGAGTATGGACGCACAAGTATGAGTATGGACGCACAAGTATGAGTATGGACGTACGAGTATGAGGTTCGTATACATGAACTTGAAGTGGTTCTTATACATCTCATGTGTCAAAAAGCGTGCGCTGTATGGAAAAATATGTATGCACCTCAAAAATCTTGGCCGTTTTTATGTTACATTGGCGAGCATTCAAATAAATAAACAGGGCGAGTTCAAAACAATTTTTAAGTAGTCTTCTTCACGCGTCAAAAAATATAATGAAACAATTCGGTGCTTTATATAAGAAATCTTTGCCAATAGTGTATTGTTAAAGAAATCCCATGACTTTAGAAGTAAGCAGGAATTGGCACTTTGTCTTCAGTGTCACCCTATTCTAGTTGTACAGTGTGGAATATACAACTCAGTCCTGCATTGCCTTCTGAACGAAGCATCACGCCTTCCGTTACTTCCTGTCTGTCACGCAACAGACGCACAATTCTACAGAACTTTATATTACTGCTTTTCTGAAGGTGAATCAGCAGCCATTTTACTGTTTTCATAAACTGTCTTCCTTCATTCGAAATACAACGTCATTTACTTTGAAATTACGTTCACGAAGTTTAGGAATATTCCTCGAACAGCCCAACAGTTGCTACTGTTGCTGGAACAGCCCAACAGTTGCTACTGTTGCTGGAACAGCCCGACAGTTGCTACTGTTGCTGGAACAGCCCAACAGTTGCTACTGTTGCTGGAACAGCCCAACAGTTGCTACTGTTGCTGGAACAGCCCAACAGTTGCTACTGTTGCTGGAACAGCCCAACAGTTGCTACTGTTGCTGGAACAGCCCAACAGTTGCTACTGTTGCTGGAACAGCCCAATAGCGTCTTCAGTTTAGCTTCAGTCATTGTCTCCTGTAGTTTGAATTTACTCATGAGTCAACGGCAGGGTTTGTGTCAGTGAATATTTTGATGCCCATCAGAGAAGTAGATTTTAGCCTCTGGCTAATCCCAGCTCTGCCATCAGTTTGCTGTTCTTCCTCGTTGCCACCTACTTGGTGTTCCCTGTCGTTGCCACCTACTTGGTGTTCCCTGTCGTTGCCACCTACTTGGTGTTCCCTGTCGTTGCCACCTACTTGGTGTTCCCTGTCGTTGCCACCTACTTGGTGTTCCCTGTCGTTGCCACCTACTTGGTGTTCCCTGTCGTTGCCACCTATTTGGTGTTCCCTGTCGTTGCCACCTACTTGGTGTTCCTTGTCGTTGCCACCTACTTGGTGTTCCTTGTTGCCACCTACTTGGTGTTCCCTGTCGTTGCCACCTACTTGGTGTTCCCTGTCGTTGCCACGTACTTAGTGTTTGCTTTCATCGATCAATGTTTACCGTAAACGAACCCTTTAAAATGTTGTAATTCATGACGCTTTTTATTTAAATTGTAGGCAGAGACCTAAGTGGTACATCACAAGGTAATATAAGTTGTATGTATATATGCAAATATATGTATATCATACGTAAGACATATAGGTATAGATGCATGAATCTTACTCCAACAGATTAAGTTTTGTTTACTTTAAGCGTGCGTAATAAATATTCATTGAAGAATACCAACAAGACTGAGATGTTGTCGAGTAAGCGTATCTCATTAATCCACTTTGAACTTTAACTATTTCCAGTTTTGGTGTGACTGATACGGAGCATGGAACTAGATGCCTTCATACGATGCTTTGTGTCCGAGGACTTCCGTGTGGACCATGTTTCTCATCCTTCTTACTTACCTTGTTTCCGTCTAGCTCTTGTGACTTGTGCCCACAGCATGTACACAAGTTTGGCTTACAAAAACGTGTCTGTTTTGTTACTAGGTACGTTCAGTGCGCAATGAGGGATGCCGTTGGTGAACAGTAGACAGTGATGGCAGGAGAGATTGCAGCCTCTTCAGGTTATGCCTAAAATTCCATCAATCTACTCAATATTGTTATGTCTGGTGGCCTTCCAAACTGACACACACGATCTGGCACACTTCAAAACTGACACACTCGATCTGGCACACTTTAGAACTGACACACCTAATCTGGCACACTTCAGAATGACCAAAACGATCAGGCACACTCTAAATTGACACACACAATTTGGCTCACTCCAGAACTGACACAATATGACTCACTCCAGAACTGACACAATATGACTCACTCCAGAACTGACACAATATGGCTCACTCCAGAACTGACACAATATGGCACACTCCAGAACTGACACAATATGGCACACTCCAGAACTGACACACAGACTCCACATCCGTCCACAACAAGACCAGTTTCGGCATGTGACTCAGTGACTTGCCACCACAATGAGTCATTCATCCATGCATCATGCGTCTCAATGATGACTGTCTCGTGCCTCTAGTTGCTCGTGTCTCGAGGTAGAGACTTCACACGAGACACACACAATGAGGCAATAATAGCCTGCTTGTGTTGTCTGCGGCTCCTCAACGCAAACCAAGTAACGGTCGGGATAACCTATTTCTGATTGTCAATACAGCTCTGTATTGTGTTACTTTTCCCTGGTGTAAAGTAAACTTTATTCACAGCTCGATTTAATGAAGAAAATAAGTCAAACTTGTTACATTTGTTAATAGTCAGAAGTAATATGTTTGTAACATCTAAAGAATACGGCTTGAATATCACTGAATGACGTTTTCTATTCATTAAATGTATGGGCGTTTAAAAAACGGGCTTCACTTGCTTCGGTGAATGGAAAAAACGAAGTTATACGTGAGAGTTACTTGTACTTTCTGTCTTATATCGATCATAAAATATTTTTTATGTTCTGCACTTTGTTCTGCTGTTTCGAACAAATATGCTCCGCAATTTATGTTCATTTCCCTGTCAACACTTATTTTACATTCAATGATATAGTTTCGGACCTTAAGAAATATAAGAACATGCAGATGCCTGATACGTTCCGATCGTAGCACCGCGCATGTACTAATTTTTCGAGAGACTAGCGGCTTTAGATTGTCTGTATCACTGATACACGGTGTGCAAATTTCCGCCCACTTGAAGCCACGGTGCGGTAGTCTACCTGTGCAGCTGCGCCACGTCGTCGGTTTAAGGTCAGGAGTCTGGACCGATCAAGTACATTATGAGTATTTTTAATGATATATCTCTAACTAAAATACCATTAAGATATTAGACGTGTAAATTGGGTGATTTGTGCCATCACTAGAAGATGTTGTGGCCATTGGTTTCTCGTATTATTGAAAGCGTCATCCTTATTGTTTGGAGTCATTCTTTTTGGACGCGTAAAGCTGTTCAGCTGTTGCAAGATGCAAACCAGTGCGTAGATTGACTTACTCTGTATATAGCTGTAAAAGAATTGAGAATTTTGCTTCTTTTATCAATCCAAGGGCTGCCTTGAGTTCTAACTCACATGACTTAGGTTACTCACACCAACCGACGTCTGAATTAAGAAATTAATGAATGAGTTAAAGGAATTAATTGATCCCTCTATTTACGCGACCAAATGAGATCATAAGCCTAGTGACGCTAGGAAGAATTACCGCTTCACCATCGCTTTCTTTTCCACACGCTGGATAAAGAGGCAACAAACATGTTTGAACTTTTTAAAGCATGTTCATCGAGTACAGCTACCGTATTTCTTGTACTTTATCTGATGTTTGTACGATATTCTACCACATACTCCTTAATAAGGACAGATATCGCCTCCGGTAATAACTTGGTATACTCGTACATTGAACTTAGTGAATCCATAAACTTCATCATGCAGCTGCCACTAACGCCTTCGTAGTAAGAAGCTCTGGTAACGTGAATAGGTTTACTGATCTATGAATGAAAACCGAAAATGAGAACATAGTAAAAAACTTTGCTGTCATTTGCGGTGTCAACATTATTTTGTTGGATGATATTGACGTAATTTATTATTTTTGAACATTTCAATTTGTTCAGAGCAATGCTCAGGAACGCGCTTTGCCGGACACACAAAAAAATTATAAAAAAATTCAGCACCAAGTTGCTTCTTTCAGTGCATATTCATAGACATGAATAGGTAACTTTTATTTCGAGTATTAACCATAAAAAATATAGATGTGGGCTTACATAACTGGAAATTCTGAGGAGCCTATAGATGAGTAAGCTGTTGTAAAATGAGTCAAACTTGAAGTTATTTATTTAGCTCTCTCACGTGTATACATGATTTCTCGCTCATCAATTGATGTCAAGTGTTCTTCAAATCGTGAATCTTATTTCTTATATAACATGTATCATATATGCAGAAAGGAACTTTTTTAAACTGCACTTCACCGCTCATCAGACAACAAATGAAACATACCACATCCCTTCATATTTAGTATTGCGATTATTATTAGGTTAAGGCATATTCCATATGTAACAATATGCTCACGTTTGGTTTAGGTTTGGCGAGTACGGAGGCTCGTGAGATCTCGATGTACGCTCTGGTATTTGTGGGTTTGAACTGTATGATGCACGTGCGTGTATCAGCACAACATGCAATAAAAACCGCATGAACTGTTGGTGAAGTGCTTCCAAAAAATAGATAGTGCTCGCCCAAGAAATATTTTTGTGCGCAAAAAAAGTAGCATTCAGGCGTGAGAAAACAGCGAACAAATCTTTTCCAAAAAATAGCGTACAATACCTCCCGCTGTGCTCTAAAATAATAGTTTAGTTAAAATCGAGGAAGTTGTCAAGACTTTTACTTACGCTGGTAACGACCACATGCAGTTTACATATCTCAAAAATTCAGAAAATTGCAACGACAGTTGTACTGTCACAGCGTGAGCAAATCTTTGAACTGGAGTCACTCCGGCTCGAAGACTACCGATATGTGTTGTATACTAATGCGTTTTATACACCAATGTGTGTTAACATTTTAATAACATGCATTATAATATTGTACTTATGAGCCTTATAATGTGGGACTATTTTGCGGTATATTATGATAATGTGCGTTGTACAGGGTGCGGCAGCATAACTTCCCATTTTTTAAAGCAAAGCGCTTTGAAAAGAGGAAGTTATGTTGTAGTACCCTGTAATAGTGTGCGTTATAATATCATACTAGTGTGCGTTATAATATCATGCTTATGTGCGTTATAATATTATATTAATATTCATTGTGATATTATATTATACTAAAGTGAGTCATATCATGCTAAAGTGCATTGTAATAATATATTATTGTGTGTTATATTTCGGGTGTTGAGCTGCGAACTTTAGGTAAAACTGCGAATTTCTCGAAGGGTTTTTGAGTTAATTTTTAAAAGTGCATGAGCTGTGAGTCTGGGACGGACATGAGTGTGTACTACACATATTTCTTGTATGAGTCAGTAATCATATGCATGTAACCGGGGGTTGCACGCACAAGCGTATGCGTGTCCGTCATATGATGTGCTTGCAGCTCTGGCTTATCCGTGTATGCGTGAGTCGTACATACGTGTGTACGAGGCTTCTGTATACGCTTGTGTATGAATGATGTATAGGTGCGAGTCATGTATATGTATATGAGGTGCAGTGTATAAGTGCAGGTTGTGTATACGTACAGATGCAAGTCGTGTACAGGTGCAAGTCGTGTACAGGTGCAAGTCGTGTACAGGTGCTGCAAGATCGAGTTCATACCAGACCACACGAGATGGAGCTCGGGAGGCTGTGTCTGTGCACTGTGCTGTGCTGCACAGCCACTCGTCAAACACGACCAGCCACTGTGCACCGTACTCACACTCTGCCTTGCCTCAATAAGCTGGGACGGATAATTCAACAACGGTAATCTTATCCTTTCAGCCACTTTGTATTGTTATTTTCGTTTGCTAATTTGAAAACGGTGTGTCGTACTAAATCACTAAGCTTTTAAAGTTATCTGTGTACCCATGCGACTTGCGTCATGTTGTTGTAGTTGCAGTCGTGCAATGTTGTGAGCTAACACTATGAAACCATGTAAAGTAGTGGTCTATATTCACTATAGCACTCAGATCACACATTACAGCACCCAGGTCACACATTACAGCACCCAGGTCTCACATTACAGCACCCAGGTCACATATTACAGCACCCAGGTCACACATTACAGCACCCAGGTCACACATTACAGCACCCAGGTCACATATTATAACATTCAAGTAGTAACATTTTTGTCTCATTTTATTTTCGCCAAAAGTAAATAAGTAAATGGCCTCAGAATGTGTTGCACATCAACATTTTTGCTCGTTTCGTCTTAGTAAACTATCATGCAAAGAAGCTCGCAATGCTTCCCTTGAACATGACATTGTACTACACGGATATGAAACTTTTTTAACGTTATTTTAATACACATCTTCGTTGGTGTGAGATCTGGCACAACAACACACGTAATGTTTCATATGACGTCAGCTTTAATCAAAACCCCTCTGATAATCTTCATCTATAAACATGTGTCATGCACTTGTTTATGAAAATATTAATTTTATTTGGTTGTAGAGTGCATCAAGATTCTAGTGCATTAAGATATTTCAAGCACTAAAGAAATAACGGTCTTCTAATTCTTAGTCCTTATCTCTGCATTCCATCTGTGCAGTAATTTGCATTGATTTCGAGAGGAAGCAAGTGAGATTGAGAGGAGTGCTTTCAGAACTGTGCGTAAATCAATACGGAAATATCATGACTTTGCATTAACGTATTGATTTTCTCTCTTCGTCAGTTTAAAGATTTATTGTTTGCCTTGCACATTGCAGCTTAGAACCCACATAACCTTCCTTTTGACTTATGAATTGATATCCGCCCCGGGGGCATCACTCATGCTTGAACTTGTTCAGAGGAGGCATAGATGATGCTACTGAAGAGTGGGTCTGCAGGGTTGAGCTTTAGGAGGAACAAACAACTATCTGCACGTGGTCTGACCTTCGGAAGAGATATCATTCAGGCATAACCACACAGAATCGTCACTGTCTGCAGATTTCAGTTAGTTGCTCACCCATCATGAGGCTTTGTACTGTCGTTTTCTTGTTGCTGATTTTTCACCGTTGTGTGTAACTTCATTTTGTGTTCTACAAAATATTTGTTATTTGATTCTTTACTATATTGTGTGTATCTAGTGCTCTAAGACCTAATGTGCATGTAGTGCTTCAAAATAGAATGAAATAAGATAGAATAGAATATGGCCACAGGAATGTGCCGAGTGTTTTTTTCTTGGATTGCTACTTAAGTTCCATGCCATCAGACATCAATCACGCACAGGCACCAGAGCAGGAGTAAAATATGGTACATGATAGTCTTTCACATCATATTACAGTTCAATTGTTACTTTTTTTGTTGAGAGTCTGTTGAGGCATTTGAATAGTAACTCTTGCTTGATGAATGCACTGTGGACGGTCTGTAATTCTTGTCTTCTCATACTTGTTGATTTTACTGATGATTTAGAAGGTCACATCGTCCATTTAGATGATGAAGAGGAGCGGTATTAACACGCTCCCTCGTGGGACTCTTAATTTTACATGCGTTCTACCACTACATAAAGGGATCATATCTCCAGTGTGTCATTGTACACACTACGCTTTCGACGACCGACATTGCAGCGGCTGCATAGACATGAATAGGTCCAACCAGTATTAAGCGACCTTGGCTGCATGTTGCTGTCCGTGTAGTTCAAGGTGTCTCTCTATTTCCCAGCTTCTCTGTTGTATTCATTTCACTTCAACGTATACTCTGTATCTTGACCCAGCATGTCCTCCTGGACGAGTCAATATCCCCACTGAGTGCTGTGTACTCCAGGGTGTAGGTAATAAAACCGTTTTTTTGTGACGTGCTCACCTGTACAAATACATATTATTAATAACTAATGTGTTACGTTTCTCCCTCATCTGAAGATTGAAGGGAACAGGGAGAGTGACTCAAAATGATTGCGATCATTCATACAACTTGAGTGTCTAGAACTTCCTAATGCGTACTACTAATAAGAAAACGAGTTTTCATCACCAGCTTGGTCGACTATCACTAGCTTGGTCGACTATCACCAGCTTGGTCGACTATCACCAGATTGGTTGACTATAAACAGCTTGGTCGACTATCACTAGCTTGGTCAACTATCACCAGCTTGGTCGACTATCACCAGCTTGGTCGACTGGTGAGCGAATCTGCTTGCGAGCGGAAAGACCCGGGTTCGAATCCCGCTGCCGACATGGTTGACGCGGCTATAAATACGGCATGGGACTTGGGTAAACAACCGAATAATTATCGAAGTAATTATCCGACCCAAGAATGGGCCCGAAGGTTCGTTCCTATAGCCTCATTCTATTCTATTCTATTCTACAGGCTACCTTCTGCTTTTACATAACACGCCAGAGAAATCTGGACTCCCTGTCAAGCAAATAAAGCAGGTTTGCTTATCTTCTCCCTCTTGCTGATCTCCTTCAAAAGCCTTCATAAAGAACAGAGTGTATCCTCTGTTTCTTTGCATGGGGTGCAAGCAATTCTTGAACTAAGCATTGTGTGTACTTGCATTTTTTCCGTCCATTTGTCTGTGCCAAAGACATTACTTTGCTAGAGCACTCGTAAAATTATAGGCCTCTGAGTTTCTCTTTTTATCGTTGAGCCTCAGCTCACTTCCTCAAGTTCTGCATGACTGAACAGCCCATTCCATAATGATCATGTTTGCCCTTCAGATTTACAGTTCTCAGAACTTCTACATGCTTCTTTTTCTGTGCATTAACTCTTTAGATCATGCTTAAACATACTTTTCGTCTGAAAATTTAAATACTACACGCTGTTCATAGAGAGTTTGTCGTAGTTCTGGTGCCGTGTTGAGAGTACAGTGAAGTTGCTGCGTGCTCTACTGAGACCATCACCTGCACTTCTTTTCCTAGTAGCTCGAGCAGTGAACATCACTCTACTGTCCACACAGAGCCGACAGCTTCATTACAATTATTTCCGTACAGTTGTTCCTGCTTCTACCTCCCACTTGTTCCAAGGCTCCAATGGAAAATATCGTCAGTCAGCTGAACAACGGAACGTATTTTCATAAAAACACCTCTGATAAAATAGCGGAATTTAACTCGGATGTAACTGCAAACAGAATCTCTGCAAATTTGAGTTATTGCAGACAAGTGCACTAGTGTAGGTAGGAAAGAAGAATAATTCTTGGATTGATTTCTTTGTGATCTCTAAGTCGAAATTCGATCACATGACGTGGAGCTCGAATGAATGTTCTGATACTTTGTGATACTTTTTATCGCTTTTTAAAACGAGTTCCAACAATACAATTTTCTTTGACTGTTAGCATTTTGGAGCGATTAATATGATATACTATACTCGTAGTTAAACAATAAGTATAGTTTTAAGTATACGTATACCATGTTCTGGTTGTCAGAAAATTATTTTATGGAAGAACGAAGCGTAACAAATATTCGTAGGCTTACATTTTGAAAGAGTTATTATCTGTCTATCTCTATTTAGTTACATTGTAAAAACTTGCCCTTTCTTCCTTTGTTATATTTTATTTCACTAGTTTTTCATATGTATGTATTTCTTACCCGAGGAGTGAAGTCGTAGGTGTTGTTGACTTCTGCTCCAGTTGCCACATGAAAAAGTCGTCTTATTCACTTAGCGTACTGCACCTGCAAGTAACGCGATCTTATTTTCAATCTTCAATAGCCGCCTGCAGTTAATGAAGGCCTTTGACTCAAGGGTGAAGATTAAAAGAAAAAAAGGACATTGTAGCGTAGACCTATGCGCGAGAAAGTCTTTCTGATAAAGGAGCTCTCATTGCCTTCGTTCCGACGCAGTGGCTCCATTTCTAAAGCCTGGCTAGCGATGTGGTGATAGGTAAGAACCAGTCTAACTACTACTGTGTATTATCATGAATATCCTAATGTTTTCGTACATTGTAGCATTTTCCACAGACACTGTCAATTCGGCAACTAAATTTCACTGTATTTCATTCCTAAACTAAACAAAGTTATTGTTAATTACCGAAATACAAAGTTATTCCATTTGAGTTATGGTAAATAATGTTGGGATTGAAATCGACTACTTCACTTAAGTACATACAAATTATTATTTTACTGAGTCATAAGCATCATATCGAGAAGTTTTTTATTCTGTTGCTGGTTGTAGTCAGTGACCTTTAATAGAAACGTCTGCCAATGGAAGTCTGGGATAGCAGTAATAATATCTGGCTATTGTCTTCTTTAATGTCGTGAGTTCCACACGCTTTAAATGCTTCCTTATTTACTGTTTCTTTTGACTGTTTTCTCTTGCATTCACATTCACGATTTGAATTGTACTCTCATAAATATTTGTTAGCTTTAGAGCCAAAGTTTGTGAGTGTTAAGAAGTGAAAGTTGCCCTTCAAATGAAGTCTCTTGGTTTTCCTTTAATTCATCACCGTTAAAGATTCGTTCATTGTAGCCTAGCACGTGTTCTTCTTACTGGTTGCATCTCGCCGTCGCTGTCCCGTGGCAGTGACATGCAATGCAGTGCGTGACCACGCACACGGCGGCTACTGACATTCCTTTTTCTTGCTAGAATTTTTCCTCTATTTTTGTGTTATTTTTCCCTAGTCAGCCAGGAAGTGCAGGCTGCTTAGGAAACGAGAGCCTGTTCTGCTGTAGCTTGACGATGATGACTGACCAAACTTGAGGTTATGTTATCATGTAATTAGCTTTATGAGAACGAGATGAATTCGTTAAGTTTTTGTATAGCGTCTAATATAAACACCCAGGAGCCAGAATAGACTGGAACTGCTGAATGACCCCAATTATTAACACGTTGAGTGCGATACGACCCGCCGGTGGGTCGCTCAGGTTAGGTTCTATAATTTTTTCAAGGCTTTCTAGTGACTGTGTGTACAAAGTAAAGATTTGCACCAGCTAGGCAATCGCAGGCAACGTGTTAAAAGATGAACTGACTGCGTAAGTTTGTGAGTGGGATTTAATTTTCAAGTACGCGCCAGCACCTCTGATTTTTATGTGTGTTTGTACTCTCCATTGACACTCATAAATAAATCAGGGGAAACTACGGCTACTCCAAACAAACATATTAGGCGTATTCATATTACCTTAGTAATATATTAGTGCTATAAAATGTATTGTATCGTTGTATTGTTTTAGTCTTATATAGTGTTGTGCTGCTCATGTAAAGTTTAAGAATTTCATTTAAAACCTACGTACACCATTGAAATACTATATTTCTATTCGTATTTCTTCTTATGTTACGTTGCAAATCGTAGCAATGCAGTTTGTAGCGGCGTTTAAACTAAACGAAGATATTAGTCTAATCGCTTCTACAATATGTAGTAGGTAAAATATATCGCCAGTACGAGTAGTGGAAATGCCACTCTCTGGTGTACGAGTAGTGGAAATGCCACTCTCTGATGTACGAGTAGTGGTAATACGACTGTCTCTGGTGTGCGAGCAGTAGGGATACAACTCAGTAAGAACGTGTGTGTCGTAAAAATGTTACTTCGTACGTCTGCATATAAGTAAAGTAAAAGTTATAGTTGTATGGGCGAGTACAGGTACATACTACATCTTGTTCGCGAAACCTTACCACCAAATAGTGGGGTGAGACATGAAATAACTTTTTCATGTTAATAACCAACGTATCCTCATGAAAGGCGGACAGTTAGAAACCTACAAGTCTAAATGTAGGAGGGATTACTACCGATCTACAGTTTTTCGATAATGTGATAAAACCATTTCTGTGCTGTGGGATTGCTCGTTTTAATGCCACGCTACAGTTTTCTTCCGGACCGTTGCTAGGCTGCAGTTCCTCTGTAAAAGAATTCCTTGTGAACTACGATGCCATCTTTTAATCCTTTATTTTAATCGCAGTGCGTTGTCAAAAGAATAAAATAAATGTATTGCAAAATTATAGCTCTATTCTTTCGATCTTAGGCTGTAAATTCGGCGAAGTCCTATGATTTTTCTTCAATAAATTTCTCAATTTTCATTGAGATTAAAAGCCGTCACATGAATGCGACAAACATACAAAAATCGCATCCAACCCTTGAAGGTTGCTTCAAAATAAACGCAAAGTTAAAAGTGTCTCTAATATTATTCTTCAGTTGTCTGCATACTGCTTTGATAAATGTCACAGTTTTTGCCTCTTCAGTCATAAGTTCCCCACTTCCCTGCACTCAGCATTTATCTCTTCAATACTACGAGCATAATAATAAATTTACACTACATGCATGCAAGCGCCGGTTTCGATCAGCAAATTTAATCAACCCAGGCTGTGTGATTAGGATTATTGCTTCGTAACGCACTGCAAAGGTTCATTGCCCTGTGCAGTTGTTTTGTTCAAAGAGTTACGCTAGTTGCAAACGAGTAATTAGGCTATAATGAGTCGTCTCTCCCTCTAATTCTAATTGGTTCAAGTCGTCTAACTGGGTTCATTAACGCTTTGTGACCACTGAAGCGAGCTGTTGTCAGGGGCAGTGATTTTCTTGACGTGCCACACACAGGAGGAACATGCACTAGCGGCTGGTGCACCCATTCAGGGGCTTTAGTTTTAGCTTGATTAACGAAAGACAAATTTAAATGTTACCCTCATTTTGGTTTTGTACGCCAATGTTTGTATGAGTGTCCCTAGAACTTGGATGAAAAAATCACTCTAGTTGTATTGAGAAAGAATACTCTACGTATGAAGTGTAATTTCTAGTACTGCCATAAAACTTCGTGTGTTAATGATATTATTATTCTTATATTCCTAGTTAAGTAACCGCTGCGTCAGTTTACACAAAAGGCGGTGCGTTGTGCGGATTGGTCGGGAAGAAATAAGCCGAGTGTTTTCGTCTTGAACTATCAATAAACGTCAAGGGAAATGCTACAAATGCAGCATTCATAAAGCAAGGGAGAAAAGCGAAGGTCAACAGGCACGTGTGTGCAAACAAGAAAACTAAAGCTCAGCCACACGTCTAAGTATAACAAGTCTGCCTCAGTCTGCATCCTCTCATGTCACTTTGTGGCACGCCTCACAACCAGGCACTGCCTGACGGTGCTGTGGTCGAGTCACACCGATGGCATGAGCCTGGCAGCACGCAGCTTAGGGTGCCCAGGCTAAAGTTGTGATCAAAGCTGAACTTTCTTTACAAGTTGTGATGTAATAATGTGTGCATTTTCCTCTCCTCTTTTGGCGTTTGTGAAGTTGTGAAGTTGAGGAATAGGTGTAATTCAACGGGTGTTGGAACAATAGTGATATCGTGATTTTTATGATCTTTGATCGAGGTGTTTTGCTTTTCAACGTCATCCTTACTGTTTAGAAACCTATGCAAGATTAAGAATAACTTGTACCAGAATTATTTTTCACTTAAGTCTCATTTAAAGACAACAAGAAAAGAACAAAATGTGCAGTACGTGCTGAAATTGAAAATTGACAAACTTGTTTATGAAAACTCTCAAGAAAAAATCCTAAAAAATGTTACTTAGCTTCTGTTAAACCTGATGATTGTCAGCTGTACTCAACAGGCAATCAATCCAATGGTTTTGTTCAACAATTATTTTAATTTACATCTTGGTTTACACCAGAAGTGTCCCTAAAAATGTGTTTGCACAGGCTTAGTACGCACATGATGAACACCTGCATACAATTTGCTCATTGCTGTGATAAAAGTGAGGAGATGCACACCAGCCTCAGCTGCGTGATACTTCACACTCACTGTAACTAAGCCATCTTCGATCGTGCGACCTGCCAATTTGGATGTAACACTTCAAACAGAGTGAGACGGTGAGACACATGTGTATGAGACTCGCCAATCAACATAAGACACCAATCAACATGAGACACCAATCAACATGAGACACCAATCAGCATGAGGTGCACCAATCAACATGATACATCAATCAACATGAGGTGCACCAATTTTCGCAAGACGAACTGTGTATCGCATCGTGTGGTATAAAACGCGGTTCCTAAAGTATTTTTGATTCAATGTCTTGGGTGAATTATTTAGATGCCCAAACTGCTTTGTTCTTTATGCATGAAAGTGGGTTAACGTCAAGGTGTTCTTATTCTTTAACTCGTGAATACCAACACATAATTTCATTATTGAGAAAAATTTCTACGTGAATGGATTTTATATTCATTCTTTTTATTTCTATTGGTGTATATTCATAAAAAAATTGCACAACAAATTACTAAACATTCTGTAGTGAGAACAATCTCAATTTGTACATCTAAGTGTCTTCAGTATTCAAGACAAATTATGGCGATGTAGAATTAGTTTGATTAGCATGATGATGACAATGCAGTAGTAGCCTGATTAGCATCATCATCTTTATGTAGAATTAACCCAATTGACATAATCACAATCATAAAAAATTTACGTTTTTTATCGACATAGAAGTTTCGTGGCGCGCAAGCATACCTTCCATTCGCAGCTTGACACAAATATCAGTGAGGGAGAAATCATGACAAAATGCCTCATTCCACGTTATGGTTGCAAAAAAGTTCTTGTTGTTCTCTTTGACCCTAGCTGGAGTAGTCCCCATGTCAGAACAGGTTCTGCAAGTGCAGGCGTGTGCTGCAGCATACCAGCACCTCGTTTATTAAGAACTGAGGTCGCTGCAAACCCCGTAAATAACATTCCTGCTCTTCATCGGCACTAAACCACTGCACTTTCTGGCAGTGTTACCCCTGCGTAATACCCTATCACGCCACCTACGTTTCAATCATGCATTCCAATAAAATTAGCCAGCACGGATGAAGAATTGCAAACTCGCTACGTAGGTTAAATTGGTATCTTGCTATCTCTTCTGATGACTTCATTGTGTCTCCGAGAAGTCTCCTCTCTCTCTCTCATCTTTTCCCTCAAGTATTATAAATTAAAGTTACCACGAATGCTAAGTCATTTATGGGGACTTTTTATTGGGCAGCATGGGCATTGCGCCCAGTTAATGCCTGACGCTTCTTGCCTGCACAATTGCGTTGTATTTTAATTAAGTTTTAACAAACATTCGCTCTGTAGATTCTGCAGACATGAATGCAAAACAGTTTACCAACGCAGAGCTGTGTTTGCAGAAATTTAACTTAAGGTAAAACTTTCAGGTACATGGACGCATAATTTTACCAAGAAAGTAATCGTACCAAACAACAACAGGTTATTTTCTTGTTGGCTTTTGTACTTTATTTCATTGAGATCCGTTCAACTTGAACAATATCATCAGTAAAATTAGACAAGCTAGAATCGTTTATATAGAGTATCAAATTATTACTTATTCTATTCCGCAAACTATTGTTGGCTCTCATTTAGATATAATATACATATGATACAACCACCAAGGAGACAGGTACAATATGCTTCTATTTTGCTACCTTGAACTACAAAATTTAACCGTATTTTAGACAAAATGATTCCCTCGCTCGTCATGAAATCGATATGAAGCCATACGTGTAAAATATATCTGAATTTTTTGCAATGCGTTCACTCATCCAAAAATATTTTGCGTCGTCGTGTTTTGCTGCATATGATCTGTCCACTCTACTGAATATTGACCTTCATCTTCATTGGTGCCCTTCAACTTTGAAATCAGCCAGCAATTTTTAGGGAAGGTTTTTTAGTTTTTAATAAAATTTTTATTTACTCCAATCATAATAAAAATAACTTCCAGGATATATGCCGTACTTGAATTTAGGCACCACTTTTATCCTCAATATTTTTTAGCAATTATGATTTGAGATTTACGATTTCTGACCAAAACTCAAGGGTATTATTTCTTACACGAACACACAAGTCAGTTTACAGTGCGTTTAATTATTGCTCAGATGAACCCTCACAAACAAATCCCAAATTGAATAAAAAGTTGTCCTTAAGAACAATGTCTGCATTGAACAATTCGACGGGATCGTCAATCCCAGACATATCGAGGCTGGCATTCCTCAAATTAGATGAGTCAGGAAGGAGGCATTCCGTCAGTGATGAAAGAAAGCGGTCACCCTCAATGGAGGCCTGCAGGCACACAGAAAGACGTAGGGCGTCAGATGATAAAGGCGCTTCATCATCGTCTCTGAACATCTACCAAGCTCTTGCCCGGTTCGTTCCATAGCAATATTTTGTGTGGTTTTTCTTGATTCAACGTTAATCTGCTAAGCGTCACAGTATGTGTGTCAATGAGCATCAAAATAAGATCAGGAAGACATACAAAGATCTTTAGTATACAAGTATTTTTGTACCTCAATTTGTACTTTATGAACAATTATAAAGGATTTGTCCCCTCAATCTCAACAAATATGAACTTCATTTGTAATCGAGGTAATAATGTGCTTATTTTGAGCGTATATGATTTGCTAAATTTTTACGTCTCTGTATTACGAGGTGAAGTTATGAAAATCCTCCCCTGACTTTTATGCAGTAAAGGACGTGCGAGACGTACAGTGACGCTGAGTAGACTGTGTGCTCTGGTTTCACTAGATCTTAACAATGCATAGCTAGTTCTGCGATTCTATCACTCAAGTTATATTTAGTTATATTAGCGTCCTGATTATTTAACGATGCTTTTTTTCAACTAAACCCAGATAAACATATTAGCAGAGTTTTAAAAAGCATGTTTTTCGTTTGTTGTGAAATTACAAACCCTCTTTCATCAGAGTTTAGAGAAGAAGACTAAGTTGTGTCTCTTTTGTTGCTTCAAAATTTGATTGCTTTTAATTTGTATTAATTCACGTAGAGTGTATTCTCTTTATAGCTCTATTGATCTGGAGCATCTGGACTACAGTGCGGGTTCTCAGACGAGATCTTGAAGCGCTTATTCTTGCTTCCCTCGTCTTGGCTTGAACGCAAACATGAGTAAACGTGACAAGTAAGACTGCACGTCCTGTTCTCAGTAATATGCGATGGTTAGTCCTTGTATGTCTGGATAGTAAGCGTGCGTGTCGTTTGCCTAGGTTTCTTCTACTCCATTGTGGATTAAGCTGTATATAATCATTGGAGGGAACGACGTAAAGATTCAATTCGATTCTTTAGGAATTTACGAGAGTTAAGCTGCTTTAGTTGGAGTTCACGTCGGAAGCTCCAATTCAGACATCCGTATCTGCTTCGGTGTCAATTCGAGGATGACACACAACAACAGAAATGCGGCCTCAGCCGGCAATTTTGAGAGTTCTTCTGCCCAGGAACCTCAATGCAATTGTTCTCATACGAAAAGATCTCCTAAAGTTTTCGTGTGTAAATCCAAGCCATCATTCAAAGGCACCCAGAGAAAATATAGAGGTCTACCACCAGTTACATAGGAATGCAACAAATTCTTGTCCGGCAATTAATTCATGAAAGCATCTGCAAAATGAGATAAAATTATCTTCTGCCGCAGCAGATGTAGACCACTTGTTGAAGGACTTACTCCTGCCTATAAAAAAAAATGACATTATTTTGAACACTTGGATTCCCACCTCTATATGCTGCAGCCTCTTGACTCACATGAAGAACGGGATAAA
>VCRD01002295.1:2932-84669 GCA_006783055.1 Trinorchestia longiramus | reverse complement strand
GGTCTGGTCTGGTCTGGTCTGTGCTGGTGTCTGGTCTGGTCTGGTCTGTGCTGGATCGCAACATCTAGAACAGCCTAAAATGCAAGTGCGATGGCTCTTCAGGTGTCGTCTGCCTTGGAACATCCTGTTGAGCTATAAGAAGAAAGATCTAAATTACTGGTTTTTGAAATATGTTATCTATCACTACTTTCATTTTAAATTTTCTAAAACTCCAAAAAATAATAAAGCCGGAGAAGAGCGATTGATTGTTCCCAAGTAAAGGATTGTAAAAAAAGTTACGGGATCTGCTTTATCTGTTAAGCAACTCTAAGCTGTTGGTCAAATCTTTCTCATGTGTGAAGCTAATCATAATAAACAACTATGTTCACTAGCGTCCAAAATTTTAACTGTAAACTGAAATTTCTCCGCTCAGTGTGTAATTTACGGCACAATCGTAGCAAGGGGCAGTAAAATGTAAACATTCTTCTGTACAATCGTATTTTTATATTGAGGATTGTATTTCTGCTTTCGAACAACCATTAAATCAATTACGTCAGTACGCTTATCAAACAGTACCGAGTGTTGTTTGCCTTTCGTCCAACACCACGTTTACTGTGGCAGAATTGAGCTGCAGTTTGTCACTGAGAAAACGCCTGGACGACCCTTGCGGTGGAGGGCGATAGAAAGAACAGAGGCAAGACCGTCTCAAGCTAATGGGGACTGATCACTAAATGTATCTCGTTTTGTTGTTTCTCGAATGTGGTAGCAGGAGTTAGAGTAAGTAAGACTGTTCGTACTTTCAGTCACAATGTTGCAGGTCCACAAGCAAACCTCACGTAGGTGCCGGACCCATAAATAGGATACTTTAGATCATTTTAATTAGTACGATAACGCCTTAATAAATAATATAAATAGACCACACTTCATTTTGGACAAGCAGTGTGTAACATTTGAAAGGTCATATATCACAGACACTACAAATGTTGCTATGTCGCTTCCTGCAATGTTTCTGAAACAACAAGAAAGAAGAAACGTTTAATGTATCGAAAATAAGAGCTGATTTTTTTCACTGGCTGTGTATTTCTTTTTAGTAGAAATTAAACCTCAGTAATACTGGGGTTCCACTTGTCACTCTGAGAAGCGCATAGAAGTAAATGACTAATGGGCTAATGAGCGGCGCCTGATTGTGCCCGTTAGTAAATGACTAACAGGCGTCTGTGTGTGTGCACGTGCGCCGGATTGTGCCCAGTCCACTGCATTAACTTGTGTGTTCTACACAACAGTACCTGGTGATGGATTACTACTGCGGTGGAGACCTGCTTACGCTGCTCAGCAAGTTTGAGGACAGGCTACCTGAAGACATGGCCAGGTTTTACATCGCTGAGATGATTCTTGCAATTGGTAGGTCAATTGAGGAGCCCCGAAGTCAAGCTCACTCTCTATCTTTTACTTAGACCGTGTCGTTGTTTGTTTCCCAATCATCATTTTTCAGAAGACAACTTTTGTTGGATTTGCAGTTGAAAGTCATGGTAACAAAGCGTAGAGAAATCGACCAGTGGTAAATTTTGGCTTATGCTCATTTACTTTAGCTTTCTTGTCTTCTTTAGATTAAGAATTAGAAGAGATACCTAATGAATGATGTTTTTGAGGAAAAATAGAGCTATTATATGCCTAGTATACAATACGTATTTTACTTTCTTATGTTTAGCATTTCATTTCCAGTTCTTGAGAAAATATTTTTGTCCATATTTATTCTAGAAAATTTGTACTATGACAAAGATTATGAAGCCCTCGTTAAAGACTGTTGTTGCTCCTCTATTATTGGAAACGACTCGGGATTATTTAATGATTACCACAGTATTGAGATTCTTCAAGTTTTGTTTTGCATGTTGATCAAGTTTGATTTTCAAAACTAAATTTGAAATGACAGTAAATGTTGTGAAGTTGAAATAATATTGATTTCTTGAAGTCTTTTTTATCATGTGATTAAAAACGTTTCGGCCTACAAGGGCACTACCAATATCAACTGCTTGTGTTCTAGCGCGTAACGTCTCAACTCCACTTCAGCAGCTCGAGGCTTAGAACCCTCTTTTCTGTAAGAAATCTTACGTTCCCTAAACTAGGCTACCCTCGTAAGTGAAAGAAAGATATTTGGTAAGCCAAATTAGAATTATTTACTTGGCTATTTTCGCTGTAATGCGCACAAAGGTTTCATGAGTGCGCACTCTGAGAGCAATAGTACAAAATTTGTCACTGTGCGTGCATTGAGATGAGCCTTTAGTTCAGGTAAAAAATGTTATTTCTATGTCAGACTCGATCCACCGTCTGCACTACGTACACCGCGACATCAAGCCCGACAACGTGCTGCTTGACGCCAACGGCCACATTCGCCTCGCTGACTTTGGGTCTTGCCTAAAACTCATGTCTGACGGCACCGTGCAGAGCAACGTAGCCGTTGGCACCCCGGACTACATCTCGCCGGAGATCCTCAGGGTGAGGCTTCGACATTTTTATGGGCAGCGACTGTCTAACTTGTCGAGTGCATAGTGAATTTCAAATGAATTTGCTGTGTATTGCTGATGTTGTCGGAGAAATCGCAGTTCTTTCTCTAAAAAGTTGTGAAATACCTCATTTAATGGTAGAATGCTCCATGTTCTTGCTTATAACTTGGCAGGTGGATATGGTAAGAAATCTGGTGGAGCACTTGATAATTTGAACATACTGTCACAAGTCTTATTCTTTATTACAACTGAAAGACTTACTGGATGAAATTTCTGAGGTAGTATCATTTACTACTCCCTCTGAGAGCGATGGTGATAGTATTCCTTTTTATACTGAAGAATTTTAGTCACTTTCTATAGCTTCATGTGTTTCATTATCATACATTCTTTTTCTTCCCAGTTTGTTGAAGTTTTCGACAACTCATTGAGAAAGATACTCGTAAGATGTTAATGACGAGCTGTGTGTTGTTCAGAAACCACTAAGTCGTTATTGAGGCGAGGATTTTAGTACAGCATATGAGAGCGCATTGAAAATATTTCTATGGTATCTCCCATTGTATTGTCTGTTTCATGTTTGCTATGGTTTGTAAGGCGTAGCGGTTGCTCCAGTTTTTCTAATCCTTCATTCACGACCACAGATTGTACGTAAATGACTCTGCTTGGGAAATGAACGCTAAAATTTTTGAAATAAATTACACACTTATAATTCCTTTCATAGAAGCAAGTTGTCAGAGATTGTAGGGGCAATTATTTGAAGATGACTGACCGCAGCGAGTGAGAGTGAGGCTTGACATTGTTCCTAACCAGTCTTGCTGAGGTGTATTGGGGTGAAGCAAGAGGGATACGCTAGTAAAATATCTTCTTTATTTGATATGACTTTTTTACGTTTATTAGGTTACGTTTGATTCATTTTTAGAAGAGTGAAGTGACTTCTGCTCCTTCCATTATGTATACATGTCTTCTGGTTACCCTGTACATTATTAGAATAACTAGAAATCACGTGAAATTATTATTTTTCTATGCATTCGTCTGATCTTGTCAAGTGTGGGTGAGGATTACTGCTTTAACATGATCGGTATTGAAGTACAGCTGCCGGGACTGGTGTGTTAAAATTGTAGCAGTAAAGTTGCTTGATATTAGTTGAATTCATTCCAGTCAGTTCTCAGTGTGTCGACGCATTATAGTTTGCAGTGTGTTGTAATGTTGGTTGGTGATCTAAGAAGACAAGGACAGTCTTGATAATTTCATAATTTTTGGTGTGTGTTTAAGATGCTTCTTTCTGTAATACGTTGTGATTATGTACTAGCTATGTTGTACATACTATCCGTCAAACCGTTCACTCGCTTGATGTCGAGCGTATTTGTGTTCGAGTTGATGGCGGTTTTGTGTTAGTATCTAGGTAAAATTTCTGAAGTTCGTAGGTCTGTTTCAATTATTTAGAGTACCGAGTGTGATGATGTCCTACAGGGACCTCAATAATGGCTCTCGATTTCGAACTGTGCTTCAGGGGTAAACTGTTATCTTGGTATGCTGTTATATGATGCATAAGAAAATGAAAGCCTCTGTATTGCTGGAGAACAATGATACTCATCATTAGGATTCGCTCTTGCTTGAGCAATTCTGCCATTACAACAAATATTCAGTGTTCGTGGGACCCCGTAAGAGTGTGGGGGATGAAATAACCGACTGTGACCTGACAGCATCACAACAGCCTTCCTGACTGCCTGCACACACTGGAGGTCATTTAGCAGTTACTTAAGGGACGAACCCAAGGCAATCTACGTTCTAGATGAAAATAATTTGAAGTAGCCACCATTAAGCTGTTGCTGAATGCGAACTTTACTACTCTTTGAAGCTACGCGAAGACTACTTCATTCCTGCTTGTGCTGATGAAAACCGCCTCATCAAAGTCGGGAATCTCTTGAAAGAGCTCAAGCGTTTAGTAACTGCCAACAATCAGATTCAACTCTATATTGCAGAGTCTCAGATGACTGGATCACAGTCCATGAAATGTTTTAAGCATCATGTCATGCACACGAAGCTCCTTTAGTTCGTGATTGCACTTTGGTACATGCCCAGCAAAGATGATGTGCCTATCTTGTTTATTGAAAAAGGTCTCGTACTCAATTCTAATGAATTTCTAGAACTAGTACCTTTTAGGGCCAAGCTTTGGATGCAGTAGCACGAGAAAAGTTGTGCGTGTTTCAAACGTGAGAGAAGATCGAGAAAGGGCTGTCAGAAATTGTGTACGATTGCACGTACCCCTTCATCTGGCCTCAGTACACACCAGATGGTAATTGACTGGATTACTGAATTGGTGAACGGGTCCAGAAAGACATTAATTGCATCGCAAACATGATCCAGACAGTTTATGGATCGCACCAAGGCGGCGTTCAGACGTCTCCCAAAGGACACTGTGAACTCCGCTTGCAGGTTCAGGGGCTCTTAGACGCTTTGCTGAAAGCAGCTAACACGGGTCAAATCTGTCATACTGCTACGGTATGTCTTGGCGCTCTTGTAATTTTGGGATTACGTTCAGTTGGTTTCTCTCAGCAAGGTGAAGCTCAAATTAATCCTGTGATCTTAAAGGCTTCGTTATAGTCCTATGTGATCAGTAAACCATCTCTTAATGATATTTTCTTGGAGAGTGTGTACTTGAAAATGGTTGCTGTTTTGTCGGCATTCTGTACCTAATTTGGATGATGGCTTTAGATTTAATGTTCATGTATGAAATTTTAAAGTCGACCTATTTTATGAAAAGTTTATGTTTAGCAAGACACAGGTAGTCTTGTGTTTGCAATGAAGACGAAACCACTGTCTAAAATTTCTGCCCAGAATGTGATGCTACTAGCTCTGGAACAAATTATTTTATGGGTTTTTTATAGACATTTAACCTCAAGCGCAAGTTCTTGTAAGTTATGAGACTTAGTCTCGGCCTACCAATTTCTTAAATAAATTAAATGTGAGATGTGTAACAAAGGCTTGGGGAACGGTGACGTTCTATATACGCATTTCGGCATTTGCTCATTATTTGTTTTCGTGATATATTTGAGCACTAATTGTTGAAATTGAATAGCTCTTCTTTAAAGTTTGATTCGTTGAATTTAATCTAGTACATTTTTTCTCACTGTTTTTATGGTCATTGTATCATCTCCATGTTTTGTCGTCGCATTTACGCTATGAGTTGTCTAAAGGGTGTATTTCTGCCTTGATATTTGTCGCCTTAACATAATTTTAGATGATTTACTGTATGTTCTATGTGCAACAGGAGGGTTAGGACTAGCTTCATCTTGCGTAGTCAACCGGGCAAACACAGCTCAAATGTTTGTTTATAATTATCCTCTTTATTGGTAATTTTGTCATACATCGTCTACGGGTGCTCTTTAAGATGGTCCATGTTAGAGTGCAGTTTACCTCATGAAAAGTACTCCCACCATTTACACTCATTTTCAAAATTGAAGCAACGTACCCAAATTTACCCTTCCTTAGTCCAAATTACAATGTAATCGTCTAAAGTGGTAGTAAAATGTAAATATTTGTCACTACAATCTTATTATAAGCTGAGAATTGCATTCCTATTTCTTTCAACTGTGAAAGGAATTTCGTCAGTGTAGCTATCAAACAGTACATGCTGTTTACGACCTTTAGTCCAACACCAACGATCACTGGGTCAACAAAAAGCTACGGTATAGTGCATAGAAAACACCTGGAACATTCCTTACGTTGTAGGGCTATCGGAAGAATATGTTTGGATAGTCTCAAGCTGATGTGTCCAGATGGCTAAATTTACACGTCTTGTTTCTCCAATGTTGGTCGAGTCCGAAAATATATCTTGAAGAAAATCACAATGACCATCAAAAGTGACATTATGAAGTGAGGGTCGTGACTTGGCTACAAGGACAAGAGGGTTTCGCCATACTATTGCACAGCAACTGACATTTGGCCTTACTGCTACTGGAACAGTTTTACGAAGGCAAACAGTATACAAAAAGCTTAGACAGAGAATCCTTTATTATCAGACTTACTGTATGTGTACCCCTCGATGCGTGTTTACAGAAAACGTCTCAAGTAGACCCATCAACGTGTAAACGGAGAAGCTCTTTTTTGCGAATTACAGTAGTTCAGATTTTGGCTTTCAGAACGATTCTGGTCAGATTTTCATTTGGAGTAAACTTGGATATGGACCCCTAAACGTGGTGGAAAGAGACCTATATAGCGGTTGATGAATAATAATCTGGAGAAGTATTATATTACAGTAACCACTCGAAGTTCTTCATGATGTTCTACGGGTAAACCGGTAAGGTTTAACTGTAACCAGATGTTGGAACGAGGTCTTTGCCCTTAACGTCGTTTCGAGGTATTTTAAATTCAGATTTCGTATTGAGGTATGGATAATGCCCTTTCTCGTAGAGACAAGTTATTAGTGTCTTCCTGGAACTGAAGATATTATTGCTTGTTTTTCCGACTTCAATTCGATGAGTCATGTCTGGATGGGCTCTGGAGACGGGCTGCTTCATGTCATCCCCCAATTGTTCTCTCAAACTTCGGAGCTGCTCCTTCTGCTCCCCGAGCTGCTCGGTGTTCGTAGTTCGTAATGTCATTGATGCCCTTATTCAAACATGCCACGTTGTTGTCAGACCTGTATTGTAGCGACAGGTACGACCTGCCTCATGGAACAGCATTATGCGGTCTGGGAATGATTAGTGGAAAACTGCATTTATGTCTAATAGAAAAAATAATGCATTTTTTCAATTTCGTCAAAAGATGACAGTAAAATGTTATTTTGATTTTGTTTATAGTTTAGTATCATACAATAGAGAAATTTAGGTGTGTGGTTTTAAATTTTGACGCCAGTTTCGAAGTATGCAGAAGTTTGATTCTTATTGTCATCTTTTCTTTAAGCTAATTTATTCATAGGATATTCTCACTGGTATGAACGGGATCTCACAGAAAAGATTAGATCGATAGTTGACACGCGTTCTTGTAGAAAGTTGTCTGGCACATGAATGACGTAGAGATTTTCCTGGGTTTGACCTTACAGTTATTTTGTGTCATTTTTGTCCTCACTGATGTTGTTCTCTTTTTGCGTAGGCGATGGGAGAGGGACAGGTACGTACCTGCGCCTTGACGATGCCCGTAGTTGCTTTTGTGCCTCTGTTCTTAACATCCTCCTTGTTACGCTTCTAGACTTAGTACTCGTCGTGCGTACCAGCTCATGCTTCTAGACAAGCTCTAGGCATACGCTCCAGTTGCTGTCGTGTTGCTGCCAGATTGTCCTTACTGCTATTTAGTCTCATTCTAAACCCTAATCAAAATACTTCTCAAAAATATTTAATACATATTCATTATATTATTTCGAATTAGTTCTCTAACGATTTTTCTTGTTAGGTTGTTTCTTAAAATACTTTGGTATTTTCTTGTGTTGCCTTTCTACTGACTTGTAACTCTGTTTAAAAATAATGTGTCGCCATTGCCATGTGGGCGTGCTACGAATCATTTGCATTTTTGTGTCAGGTTTAACGGCTGCAGTTAAAATTCTGTAAAGTAAAATACTTCTAAAAAGTGGAACATTACATGATGATGAAAAATATATACGGTGGGGAGCAAAATAATACAACACGTTGATTAAATCGCCAGATTGCACATTTATAGACCACGTACATACAATTACAAAAATTGGACTATATATAAACAATAGTATAAAAAGGTTAATAATACATCTACAACCCACAAATATTGAATAGAAAAAATGTATAGGAACATGTATAATAAATACGTGAACAAAAGTTTACAACACCCGACTTTTCTCGATATTAGACATGAAAATTATTGTAGGATTATTCCAGAATGTTCTAATACATTCTAATATTTAGCAACCGAACTTTCGTCAGCATTCATCTCCAATAACGTGCCATTGGTACAGCAGCTCTCGTTCTGAAAAGTCGTAAGCATGGGTAAGAATAAGGACATCAGCCAAGATCGCGAACGTATTGTGGAGCTCCATAATGAAGGTTTAGGATATCGGAAGATAAGTGCACAACTGTGTGTTCCTATAGCCTCGACTGAAATTATAATGCGGACGTGGAAATTCCGGAATACGACTCTCAGCAAGCCTCGAACTGGCCGTCCTCGGAAGATTGACGACCGTGCTGCTCGAAAATTGGTGCGAACAGTAGTGCAGAGGCCTCAAACTACTCGTGAAGAATTGAAGGATGATTTCAAGATATCTGGGATTGAAGCCAGCAAACACACTATCAGCAGGGCACTACGCCGTGAAAGTCTTCGCTCCCGTACCCCTAATAGGACACCTCCAGGAGCGTCACGTCAAGGCCGGGCTGTAGTATGCCAACGACCATTTGAACGTGCCAGCAGCGTTTTGGAACTCAGTACTTTGGTCAGATGAAACCAAAGTCGAACTATTTGGGAGGAACAGCACAAACCATGTTTGGAGGCAACAAAACGAAGAGTATAAACCAAAGTGCACCATACCCACTGTTAAGTTTGGAGGTGGTTTAATCGTGGTGTGGGGATGTTTCAACTCATCAGGGCTAGGTAAACTTCACATCGTTGAAGGAACCATGAATGGCAGGAAAGATCGTAAAATATTGGAAGAACAACTCCTACCTTCAGTTCGTTTGTTAAAATTGAAACGTGGATGAAAATTCCTAGAAGACAACCATCCAAAGCGTACTGCAAACGAAACCAAGGAATGGTTGAGGATGAAGAAGATGAACATTTTTGAATGGCCAAGTCAATCTCCGGACATGAATCCGATCGAAAACTTGTGGAGGGAATTGAAATTGAAGGTTGAGAAGAGAGGTCCCAATAACATCACTGAACTCAAAGACATTTGCATTGAAGAATGAAATAAGATTACGCCCGAAACTTGTAAAAGGCTGATAGTGAACTACTATAAACGTTTCGAAGCCATAATTAATAATAAGGGCTATGCAACAAAGTATTAATGTATGTATATTTTGAAATGTGTTTTAAAATTTTCATGTATTTATTATACATGTTCCTATATATTTTTCTATTAAATGTTGGTGGGTTTTAGATATATTATTAACTTTTTATACTATTTTTTATATCTAGTCCAATTTTCGTAATTGTACGTGGTCTATAAATGTGCAAGTTGGCGATTTAATCAACGTATTATTTTGCTCCCCACAGTGTATATATATGTAGTTCGTAATTTTTCTTTGTATTTGTGTTCTTTCCTAGCGCAAAAATATTGCAAAGTTCTAGATAGTTATCTTAGCATTGAGTGTGGGCTTCATCGGATCACATGTGGAAAATGGACCTGAGAAGCGAGCATTTAGCTCGACCACCGCCGGAGTTCCAAGTGATTGTTCGATACCGGCTCACATATGTATACACGCACAAGTATATATATATATATATATATATATTTTGGAACCGTTGGACGTCGATGAGAACTAGTCGAATACGACTCAGATTGTTGAAACAAACGTTAGCACTAGTTTCCAGTCGCACAGCTCGGGCCCTTTAAGGGGGGCGAAAACTTTTAAAAGTTTTCTCCGTCGCACTTCATTTGTCACTTTGTCGCTCTTTTCCTTCTTCAGAAGTGATTCATCTCTAATTTTCTGAGCCACTTCAGTCCTCGCGGCTCATCAGCTGTTGGAACAAACTTTTGAATGCTAACTGAAGTACGTTTAGATCAAAACAACTACAGGTTATTAGGTTATGAAATTGATCGTTCGTTGGTAATGCTATTTCGGAAGTTCATTTCTGCTGTTTCTTAAACACCAATTGTAGATTTACCAATTTGATCATTAGAAGATATCGTTTTAGGTTAAAATGTAGCTAGACTTGCATAATCATTTTTTTTCGAGGTCAAGTAAAAGCGTCCTAATCATGCTCTAGTTCCGCTCGTCGACGATATAATTTGTCTCGTGCTGATGCTCGCTTTGCTTTTATTGAAAATATCCCTTCTGTGTGTACCGCGTAAATTACGTATAATTTGTTAATTTTCGCACGTGTCCATCTGTTCCTGTTCAAGGGACAACTCTCTAAAATGTGTTTTAGCTATCGCTTGCCGTAGCCTCTTCTCTTCTAAAATATACTAAGTTTTTTATTCGTGCTATCTGCTTCCAGACCCTTTTGTGTGTCCCTCTCCCCACTTTATCAATAGATAACAACTTGGAGAATGTTTATTGATATCGCTTGGAATTTTTTCCAAGCATCAATTCAAAATACTTGTAGTACATTGGTCTCAAAAAAGGTTCTTCCGAGTAATAGACACTTTTTTAACTAGGATATTTGTTGTTTTTGTGCACACTGTGCATTAATGAGCGTTGGCAACACGAGTGCCCGTTTTGACGGAATTGGTGTTATACTAGCATTAATTATCAAAATGCTAAAATAATAAAAACTCTCTTATACTGAGCACTGGCATGTTGATGACATTAAAACACTGCAGTAGTTGTAATATCAGACCTACTCTTTCAATGCCAAACTTTTGATAGGTAGGTGTCTGGTGTGTGCTTGCCTGCGTATTCTGTCTGTGCGGCCTCGTAGTCGTCCAGACTCCAGAGTGTGGACAGGAGTTCTGATATGTCATGCGCCTTTTCCAGAAAATGATTTCACATGTTATGATATGAGAGCGGCTGACTCAAAAATAACATTTCAAAATTTATTTCGTTAACATAATTTTCTGTTTCCGTTAGTAATTAATATACTTATTTCTGGCCAATACTGGTCCAATATTTTTTAAGTGCAGAATGTAATTGATATTTAGATATGAAAGGAGTACGCGAGTTCAGTTTATGGGTAATCTTTGACGAAATTTTCATGCTGGCATATGTATTCCTGTACTTAATATTTTCTCTATCGTTTTATTTCTGTATTTTCTAACATTTAGTGCCTTAATGTTGAAAGCTACTATAATTTCAAAGTCTTTTGTCCCGTGTGCGTAAGATGTTAGTTACAAAATTACCTCTGCGATCTGTTGCAATCTCACTCGCATTATATCTTGATATAGTTATACCTGACAGGGAACGTGCTCTTAGTGGATAATGTTTGCCTCTACAGCAGTGGTTCTTAACCGTCTTCACTGCTGTAATCCCTGAAGGCGATCAAAGTCGTCTGGTACCCCCTGTAAAAATTTACAAAAAGTGTGTACAGTGTTCCCTCACTACTTTGCGGTACGTTTATTGTGGACTCGCTATTTTCCGTGTTTTCAAAAAATATTTATCGCGGTATTTTCGCCGTTTCGCGGATTTTTGCGGTACTCGTTCTTTTCGTACGTAGTACGTGTTGTACAGTAATGTATATACTTGATGAATTTTGCATAAAAAAAACAATGTATTGAAATATATTTAAAATATTAATTCTAACATTAAAAGAATATTATAAATCATAAAAATAAGATTTACTGTAAAGTTTGTGTTTACTCGGGATGAATGCATCAAAAACGAATAGTAAGATTTGTGCAGCGGCCGCTTGAGACGCTACTTGCTGACGTGAGATCGTAAACAACGTGCGATCGGTTGACATGGAAAGCGACCAACCAGAGAATGCTGCTCTGTATCCCATTCGCTGATTGGCTCAGTAACCGTTGCATCTTGTTTTCTTCCATGCGAGCGGAGCTTCTTGTCGCTCTTCCATTTCACGTTACCATCAGGCTATCGTATGTGCATAGTTATAAAATATGTTATTTTGTGCGTGATATAAAATAAATATAGCGTCCCTACATGGCGGATTTTCACTTATTGCGGGTGGTCCTGGAACGTAACATCCGCGATAAGTGAGGGAACACTGTATATGGAAACAACGTAGGTTTTTAATTAGTGTATCTTGTGATTAAGTAGCACGTGATACCCTAGAGCATTGGTTCTTGACCTAAAGTCCTGGTATCCCTAGGGATATTCATTTCAAAGTCTTGATAATCAAATCTGTTTTTAGTACCCCCTGGAATAGCATTTGGTATCCCCAGGGGATACGAGGACCCTAAGTTAAAAATAAAATGACCTAGGACAGAGGTTCTCAAACTCGCATTCTTACAGTCCCACTCACTTAGTAAGACCCCATAATTTCATGTAAATTGGATACCAGGCACAATGTTACAGATTGATATTTATTTTTGGTCTTATTTGAAATATTGAAAAAAAAATTTGTCATCTCACAGATGACACATTTTGGTTTCTCCCCGTCATTATCAGAAAATGCTTTCTAGTAGTATCAGTGCTACACATGACCTGTGTTCATACTTAAATCTTCACATTTCCAAGGCCTCATGATGATCCTAGTGGGGCCGAGTATCACAGAGCAGCAGAGGTTCTCAAAGAACCTCTGCTCTGGGGTTTCACGGGCTACTGAATCACAAGATGTACTAATTCAGATTTATAAGAACTGGGACAAGCAACCATAATGCGTTTATACTTGAAATTTAGGATTCCTTAATTTTCTCGCGTCTGTCGCGTTGAGCGCGTTAATTTTAGTTCTTATTTTGAAAAGAGTAAATTACATGAAAAAAGTCCATTGCTTCCAGAGATGTTGTTTGATTCTGACACCCTCAGGGCTTGTAAAATATGTCACCAAGAATGTGTTGAGCACCCATTATTTGCCACATATTACTTCATGTGAAAACCTCTCGAGTGTAGTTGTTATTTCGTGCCTAATTTGGAGCCCCATTTGATTGAGCAAAAACCTTCCGCCTTAGTGTATCAAATATATATTTTCTGTCTCATATCTCTTCTTTGACCGTCCTTGCCTTTAAATTTGTCCTTTGTTGGCTCTGCATTACACATCTAATGAACACTAATGCCTCGCAGGCAATGGAGGACGGCCAGGGGCGGTACGGGAGAGAGTGCGACTGGTGGTCACTGGGAGTGTGCATGTACGAGATGTTGTACGGCGAGACTCCTTTCTACGCTGAGAGCCTCGTCGAGACTTATGGCAAGATCATGAACCACAAGGTGGGTTATGCTGTCCAGTTGCGTGGTAGCGTTCTGCACGGCAACGTCATGGCGTACTGTGAGGCAACATACACTTCAGCATAAGGAAACGAAATGTAAAAATTAATACGTATCGGAAATTTTCCGTATCCCGTTAATAATAGGTCATAAATTCAAATATTTTATTTAACTATAAGCTTCTAAAGTAAAAATGACGTAGAGTAGAATTTTTAATAATTTTATTTTAAGAACGTACCTTATATGTTTTACTTTTGTTACAAGCCTAAAATATGTACACTAAATCGAATTATTCTTAATATTTGCTTACGACTTGATGCCTTGCTTGCTCTGGCTACTCAACACGTGTGAGAAATTAGCTATTTGGTCTAATACCTACATAATAGAGCGCTGCCCATACTGTAAACTACTCGTAATATCGACTGCTAAACAACTTTAACTCACGAAATACGAGTAATAATGATAAATAATACCAGAGAAAGTAGAAGTTCAACAGTTTACTCTAATCGACTCAAGGTTTTTAATTAAAAAAGTGATCGAGGTTCTGGTAAATTTATTGGGCTTCACAGATTGCCACTTCTCGAATGTTTTCATGCTGCTTGTTGCTGTTCACGGTTACCCGTTTGTAACATACGTGTTATGGATTGATTCAAAAGATTCGTTATCCAATCTTGAGTGCACTTCAAGAATCAAACCGTTGTTTTAATCATTAATTTGAGACGCTCATGTGGGCAGAACTGCTTCGACTTCCCGTCGGACCTGGACTACCAGGTGTCAGACCAAGCCAAGGAGCTCATGCGCAGCCTCATCTGCTCCTCCGAATTTCGCCTGGGCAAGAACGGCATCGAGGACTTCAAGGTGAGGACGCTCTCTGGCATCTGTGTCTTGACAGGGAGGGAGGGAGGGAGGGAGGGAGAGAGGGATGTGACCTTGAATTTTAGTCGCCGGGTGCCCTCCTGCTTTGCAAGCATACGAAGAATAAATGGACATTTATTTTCTACTAATTTGACACACTGACGGTTATGAGATCTTATTTGACTTGCTTATTCGTCATCTTACTTTTTTGAGAGTATAAATTCATTTAATTGAATACAGATCATAATAGTTTCTACTCCTTTATTGGAAGGAATTTCGTGAAAAAGTTTTCTTTTTATTGGTACACCATGAAAAAATTCAGTAAGTTCCTTAGATGTGGCGTGTTCTTCAATTTCAAATTTTGTCCAGAATTGTACAATTTTTGCTATTATCTGGAAATTCTTCAATAATTGTAGTTTGAATTTCTCCGTGTTCAAGAAATGAAAAAAAATAAACTGTGCAAATACATATCTGCTTGTGCAATTTACTTGTTTGGTTCAGTGTGCAGGATTACTTTTCAAGTAAAAGAATAATGGTTGAAATCGTAACGAGATAAAATTCATAGCTTTCAGTTGAAAGTAGAATAAGCGACCTCATTCAACATTTACTTTGTGATAGCGTAACGAAGACGAATCTCCGCTGAGAAGCGTTTATGGCTGAAAATCATGGAGTCTCTCGTTTGTTTCCACTCTGAGGTAGAATAGGCTTTGTCGTTGCAGAATACCATCACTTGTTACTAGAGGCAGGGCATGTTGCATTCATCCAATTCCACGATAAACACTAACCAAAAGACGTATTTTCTTCGGTCTTAGAGTGAATTGTTCTATCTAATGCAATATCTCAGGACTGGTAATATAAGAAGTGGCAAGGTCATGGATGGAAAGCAGGATTATACTGTTGAAATATCATGTCATGCCCAGGGCCATCCATGGTTTAGCAGCATCGACTGGGCTACCATCCTACACTCGAAGGCACCCTACATCCCTGAGGTGTCGAGCCCCACCGACACAAGCAACTTTGATGTGGATGACAGCGAGGCTTCACGTAACGCTCAGGAGACCTGTAACCCCTCGCCTGCAAACCCTGCCTTCTCTGGTCTACACCTGCCCTTCATTGGCTTCACCTTCACACAGGGCAGGTCTGTATAATACAGATGTTAAGAAAACCATAGCTCTCTTGACCCTGCAGCTGCCATTCAGCAGTTTACCTGTGCCAAGTACTTGTAGGTCACGTACCTAGTGCACGCTATCAGGGAGTTCAGCTTGCGTTCTGTGCCTTCGATTGTTTTAAATATTGAATTATGTATATTTGATGATACAAATCACATCAGTTTCAACTATTGATATTTTCTGTTTTCTCTTTCGTTGACATACGTGTATGAACGCGCCACCAACCGAAGTGCTCGGGGTGTAGAACGTTGCAAACTGAACTGATACTAGCATACCTGATTACTCCTAATACGTCTGCGCAGACAGTACAATAAAATTAGTTTCTACATTCTAAAGTAGCGTATTTAATGATTCAAACTCGAGTGCATGCAAAGTTATCAGTCGACGAAAGCTGTTGTAACAAAGGTCACGTTCTTAGAGACTTATGTTATTCAAACAGCACTACATCTTATCTCTACATTTATATGATATATTGGTGAACACAGTATATAATGTAAAATTGTAAACTTTTCTTTTTTCTATGTTTAGAATTTGGGATATTTTAGTGAGATTACGATGTTCAAACACTGATGATGATTATAGGTTTTGAAACATTTATTTTGAACAGAATCTCTGCATTTACGCTTGTTCTTATTTTACGCTCACTCCTATTCTTTTTATTCTTCCATTTGAGTTATGCGCCACATCACAATTACGACACCTTCTATTTTACGCTTATCATTAAAAGCTCTACTATCCAACCATCCAAATCTGACGTCTTTGAGGAGTTGTCTTGAGGGGGGCATCTGAGTGAAAATAGTAAAAAAAATTCGATTTTCGGTTTTTGAATTATGATTCTTATGGTGGCAATAAAAGAGGCACGATCGTTTGTTGATATTGATTTTCTCTTTCCAAAACTATTCACTTTTGTTCTAGTATGGAAACTGAATGAGGAGGTCGATTTGGGTCGAATATGTAAAAATACCTTATTTACCCCCTGAAATCACCATTATTTCGAAAAAATGAGAAAGAGTTAAAGAATAAAATGTGTGCTAAATCAATTTTACCTACTATGTTGCACTTGGTTTCGTCGTACCATAATTTAAGTTTTTCACTAAGATGCCCTTGTTAAAGCAATTATTTTCGACACTAGTGCTTTTTTTCCAGCTTGAGCTTGAAGCTTTTTTTAAATTGATTTAGTAGTACATTAAAATGTTTGCGTCGGCACATTTTACTGAATAAATAATGGGTTTGTTCTCTTGCAGTCAAATTTGCGACAAAGGCAGCCTGCTTGAGAGCGACAGAGATGCGGACACGACGGATGCAGCTGCTCTTGCCTCAGCAACAGTGCGGCTGCAGCAGCTCGAGCGAGAGAACGAGGAGCTCATGCACAAGCTCACCAACATCGCCAGTAGCCTGCCTGTGTCCGGCCCCAATGTTGGCCAGATGATGGGTGGTGACTCGGTCGAGAATGCCAGACTCAAGGAACAACTTCTCAACCTCACTAAGCAAAACAAAGGCAAGTTTATTTACTGTTCAGAATATTTCTGAATTTGTTATCTTCCTTTTAGAGACTTTATAATTTGTGGCGAAGCAATGTTTTTTTTTAAATTTGTCAGATTCCCTACCTATGATAGAGTTTCGAATAGTCACTTCTTGTGTCAACTTATTTGGTACGTTTATACAAATGCAATCCCTTTTTAATATTGTGCCTAGTTCTTCCACCCTAAGTATGTATCATGCAGGATTGTACTCAAGTTGTTGCCCACCTCATTCCGAGGTAATTGCCGTTTTAAAAATAATGATATATGCCTTAGCATGTAAAGTACCAAATGTTATCAGCAGAGCGTTGATGTATTGGATTTACGAGATGAAGATTGCCCAGAATTCTTACTTCGTATGCCTTCGTTCAGAGCTGAGTAGCGAGCTGAAGACAGTGCAACGGGCGCTGGCTGAAGGCTCAGCGGACGCTGGAGGCAGACAAGAGCTGGACGCCAGAATAAGGGAGCTGGAGCAGCAGCTGGGCGCTGTTTCAGCGGAGAAAGACCACCTCCAGAAGGTGCTATTGACTCTTCCTCTACTGTACATATTTTACTTGTAAACGTAACAGGGCATCTGTTTGATCTCTGGTTTCAAAATACTTCAATCTTCATTTTGAAGTCTCTTTTTCATACTCATTGAATGAGAATAGAACTCGATCTTACTAGCCCACATATTTTGAAGCAGGTAAATGGATGCTCTGCTTAGTGTCGTTCCAAAATTATGTACGTGATGATTTTACTTATTATTTGATATTTTGGGTTTTCATTGTATTTGCCTGATTTTTTATCGGAACAAGTACCTTAGTAGCTTCTAAGTTTTTTTTTTTTAGAATATGCAGGAGTAATGTTAAGCGCACAACGCCCGTAATAATTTAATTTCATGCTTTTCAAGGATGTGAGCGACTACGAAGAAAAGCTACGCCTCCAAAATAAGGAGTTGCAGGATGCTCTCAGCCAGCGCAAGCTTGCCATGTCTGAATACAGCCAAGTGTCTGACAAGTGAGTGCTGCTTTTGATGGTCTAATCTGCATTTTTGTTCTACTTGGAATAGAGGGGAGAAATGGCTGAGTGTTCTTGTTTTACGTGTATTTTTTTTGCCAAATTCTGAGAACTTTCGATTATTGCTTTAACTTTAAAAGAAATTTCTAATGTAGATATTAATTTTTCAATTATAGTTAGTATTTACAATCCTCAGTTATCTTGACGAATTAAGCGGTTAATTTTTGGAAGCCCTGACGTTACCAGACACATGAAATCCGTTTTATGGATCGTAAAACTTTTTGCTCTGACGAAGTACTTTTTTTTAAAAACGTAGCTGTGCAAGAGATTGATATTAATTGTTGACTCAAGGACCATTCAATTCTAACTACAACCTTTGGCGATTAATCTTGTCATGAATTAAAGCCTTCGTGAGACTCGTGTTAAGTGAACACTTAACATTTGGACCACTACCAGTCTCGTAACTTTCATTTTGAAATACATAGATATAAACGGGTCTAGAAATAGTAATGAAATTCCAGAAGCTTTTAGGCTTCTTTTCGCGAAAGTGTGTGCTGGAGGGCACTGTCGTGCGTCTGGAGCTATTGGGGGGTACATCTCATTGGGCTTGGACACTAACCCGAGGCTAGTTCCTAACTCTGGCGAACCAAAGAAAAGAACTTTGGACTGATGGAACTTATTTTAGAGAAGTTGTGATACTCACTGGGTTATGGGTTACGTTTGGAGCAAAAATGAAGTTCAGTAGTGTTTTCCAAAGTTACTTTGGTATGAAGTAGTTGAATTTCTTAACAACGGTACTTCTATGTGTGTTTCAATAGCCAGTATGATCTTGAATTAGTTTTCATTGGGCCAATGAGAGGTGAATTTCTTATTGTAATTATCTTTCCGAGTACAGTATGTACTAGAGTTTTAGTCGAGGGTGTTAGAAATGGTATAGCTGTTCAAAAGCTTTCATATTAATTTTGTCTCATTTTAGTGGGGAGATTATTTACATATTTAATGCGTATGATGCACATTAATGTACGATGTGTAACTTCAATGTCACTGATGCTATTTTTTATTATCACTATATGCTGTTCTAGACTGAGCGAGCTACGCAACCAGAAGTCGAAGCTGTCACGACAGGTGCGGGACAAGGAAGAGGAACTCGAGGCTGCAATGAACAAGACGGACTCCCTCAGGCAGGATCTCAGGAAGGCAGAGAAGCTCAGACGTGACCTCGAGGTGCGTTACTTGTATTTGGTCTTGAATTGTTTTTTTTTATTTGGTAGCCCATTTCTAAGGCAGTGAGTCCAATTGGAATGTCTTAATGTTTCATGAGAACTTTGACATGCTCCTAGATCTTGGTGTGATAGTGTTTGTTGTCGTGGATGCTACTTTGAATTTAGTGCTGCCAGTGATGTCTCTATCTACTCAAAGTAGCTTCATCTATGCTAGTTCCTAGAGTCTGTAGTGGATTCAGATATGCTGTAGAGGCAAGCTGGCTAACAATTTAACCAATGTCTTGATTTTCTACTATTTTTTGTGCTGACTTTCTTCATCCGTTTATTCTAAAGTAACCTTAGTACATAGAAGGTACCTATGTACCTTAGTACATAATTCTGCGAAGGTAACTTTGGGCAGCAGAAATCACCACGCCAGACGAAAAGGGCGATATGTTGTACGCCGCATTGGCTGACCTGCTTACCAAAATTTGATCTGTTCCTTTTCAACAAGTGTCAAAAATTGAATTCCTTTTAAAAATTAATAATGCTGTTTGAAAATAAAAATTCACAAGACCAGATATTTTTGAATATTAAAACAAGGGGTTTTTGATTTGGGTCGGCACGTGTTACATTTTCCGTGTTCATCATGTGGTGTGGACAGTTAGACTCGTGTTTATGAAATATAAGGTGAAATGTTAACATCACAAGTGTTGAAATTATGCTGTGTTTTCAAAACGTTGAAAGAGTTACTGGTTGTCCTTCAGTAATTAATATAATTAGGTGTCTCTTTCCAGTTTTGAAGTATCTAATATCTGCGCTGCTCTAGCACACCTTGTATTGTACGTAGGATGGGAATTTAACATAATCGATTGATTTTATCTAGAAATATCCTTACGAGTAACGGGTTAGAGCTTCAGTTTTCTATCTAATTGGATTAATTTCAAATTTGACTGATTATCACATTAGTGTGACAGTAACGGGTGGGCGTGGGCAGGTGCGGCTGGACGAAGCAGAGGCTGAGAGCAGCAAGGAGCGCAAGTTACGGGAGCGCAGTGAGGACTACACACGCTCTCTCGAGGCAGAGCTTGAGAAACTCCAGCAGTTTCCTGGCATACGGGCCGAGGGGGCCGCGCCCTACACCCACACCGACCACCAGGAGCTCAATAGGTATCTCCATTTCTCAATTTTTCTCGTTTGACGTTTGTGCTGCTAGACTATGTGTTAGAATTACATATTTTGTTTGGGTGCTAATATTATAACACTCCTTCACACAGACAAATTATTCTTCATATTTTCATGACAAAGTTTAAAGAGGCGAACCTGAGTCTAATTTCAAAAGTAGTAATGCGGGGCGTGGGAAAAATACGTAAGCTACAAAGGCAACCAAGCTGTTCTTCCTACTGCTTAAATATTCGAGAGTAAACGTATTTTTAAATATTTAAAATGTTACCGGCGCTGAAGATACGTGTGGGTTCGTGTTTATTGCATTGACTATTTATTTGTTTTAGGATTAGGTTTCATTTGAGAAGTAGATGAGTTAATGGTTGTGTTGACTTGGGCAGGTTGAAGGCTGAGTTGGAACGGTGTTCGTTGGAACACAGCGAGCAGCAGCAACAACAGACTGTGCGCCACAGCAATGAGCTTGCACAACTCAGGACGCAGCTCACCGAGGCAGACAACGAGCGCAGCAGACTCAGCAGTGAGGTGTGTGCTGTGCTGCTGCTGCTCTTTCACGACAACCTACCTCCGCTTTTTTATCGTTACAAAGTGTGCTCGTTCTATATTTTCGTGGATGCATCTCCAAATCAGTATTATGTGCGAGGACTTGTTGGGGAATTTGCATTCAAAATTTTAGACCATATTACAAGAGGTTCCTTGGTGAATTATGAGAAGATATGGATATTTTATTTTAGCGTGGTTGGATACAGCTTGTAAAGTTGGTGAGTGCATACGTATACCCGTAAATTGGTCAAAAAATATTAGATTGGGGTTTCAGCATTTAAATACCTTTTAATAATTGTGATTCATCTACAGGAAATGTAATACAGGGTGGCGCAAAAGTCACATTACCGTAAAAAATGTATATGTACTACAAAAAACCTATGAGAGATACAAAGTATTCGGAAATTACAGATGAGGGAGAAATCCTGGGAGTTTTCTATGAGACCCATTTATTTTACATGTCTGTGATTATTATCCATGTACAGCAAGCTCTTCTAGTGCTTTCCATCCCATGTTTTAAAATGTCAGGTGTAATGTGAATTTCTTTAATTATAATCTGTTTAGTTACCGAAAAGTTTTTGAAATGTTAATAATATTATCTCTTTGAATATTCTTGAAGAAAAATTTGTGGAGGTATTCAGTGTGCCCATCAAACGGCCAAGAATGTCACCAAAGCGTGAAATTCATCGACCAGGAAAAGTATTTAGCAATATCATCGTCTCTCTTACTATATCAGGGGAGGCCCCATCATAATTGAGTAATTAATTTAGAGAATCCTAATTGAGTACTATGTTTTATTGAGGATGTTTGAAGTGTTTGGTAATACGAAAATTCGCTGAACATCTCCATTTCATGCTGACTACGGTCTTTCTGTGTGGTTTTGTTTGATAACTGATTCTTTGTTCTTGAATTTTGTTACAAAAGCCAAAATGTTGAGCTTCGGTAGACTAGCTTGCTGGCTAAATCTTCACATAAAACTCCACTGCAGCTAATGATCCATCATGTGGGAAATAAGATTCCAAAATTACTGGTTTCTGTGTTTCTATTTCATTGAGAATTTAGTCACTTTTTTCATATTTCATGATTTTATGTGCATGAATTCATAATCTTAATGTGCTCAACACGTTTCGTGCATTCTTAAAAATAACTTTCCGGTATTCCGCATACGTATCAGGGCGATAGCGTTGAGTATTTACATGAACAATTTTATACTCTAGATATTGAAAATAGTGCCTATTATTCTTTGTATCTGATTAGTCGTATAAATACTTCTGATGTGAATACTTTTTCAAGTTAGGAATAGTGACAGTGAATGCCCCCCTTTTCTTACCCTGCTTACACTGGAAACGACTCTCACGTAGTGAGAAGGATTTAATATAATATCCTTACACGGTAATCAATACCCGTACCATGTGAATTTTTATCTGTCCCCGCAGGTGACTGTACTAACCAAGCGGTGTGACCAGCTGAGAAGCGAGCTGGAGAAGCGCACCGAGGAGCAGGAGGAGTCTGTAACGGAGCTCAAGAGGGGGCACGACAGAGAGAAGACGCTCCTTACTGAAGAGAACAAGAAACTTAGCGGTGACGTTGAGAAGGTCAGAAATCTCTTCTTTTACCGCTTAACTCCTAATACTAATAAATTTTGAGTATTTTGATTGATCAGTCAACCTTTGCGGGCTTGTCTTGTTTCTTGCTGACTTCATCATGTGCTTCCACCTGATCTTTGGGTTCGTCTTCGCTTCAATGCCAAGTACTAGAGAATCACTTGAAATATATTCGATACTGTGGTTCTTTCCGGCTGTGGTCTGTGCCAAGTTTAAAAGACAAGTACTTCGTGTGATGGAAATCATGCTGTAATTAATACATCAGTTATATTATTTGAAAACTATTTTATACATTAAATTTATTGACAAAATTGGTTTACAGCTGACGGAGAGCGTTACTCGCATGCAGTCGGAGCGTCGCAGCCTCGAGGAGGAGTACGAGGATCTCAGGGCAAAGAAGGAGTCCATTTCGCAATGGGAGGCGCAGATTACAGAGATCATTCAGTGGTAAAGTTACCCTTCACCGTCCTTATTGCTGTCTCTCTTTTATATGCTGTTTATACTCTAGCCTGAGGGCCCTGCACATCCTTCAAGTGATCGATTAAGACTGTAGACAAAAGAGTTACAGTTGTCAGTGCTCTTGAATTCCACCATCGTACGAGGCTATTGATCATCACTTGATAATTTTGTTCTTTGCGTGTGCGGATAGTGGCGGTGTATTCGCTCTATAGCTCCTTATGCCAATTGAGGATTACCATCCATCAGAATAGAGAAGCACAGTGTGTGGAGGTTTGTTATCCTGTTTAAGGATGATGGGTTGTCGCTTTAACCATCATTTTGCTGCACTCAACGAACTTCTATCATAATTATGCCAAAATAAATATTCACACAGACACCAAAACCTAATAACTTGGGATTAATCCTGATATTAGCGATGGTCAGTACACTCGTTTTTATGTCAATATTTTATTTAACACTACTGCTTTCGAGGAAGATATAGAAGGCCTTTCTTCGTTCGAGAAAAAGCGATGAACTCAAGTTGTCGGTTTTCATAATTTTTGTTTTTGAGAAAATATCAAGTGTTGCTAAAATGACAATTTCTTAAATACTCTTTAACCTGAGGGGACAGTAATGACACCTGAATGTGCTTACCGTAATTTCACATGCGGATGTTCATCGTGAATTCTGCAGCTGACTTGTTAGAATCTCTGTCTCTGAAGGCTTCTCTATTACAGAGTGTGCTTCTTTTGTTTCGATTACTGTGTAGGCTACAGTATGGTTCAAACGAGACCAGATGTCATCAATATTTGTGATAATTAAGATGCGGCTTGACTTTTTTATATTGGTGATAACTAGGTTTTGGAATTTGAAATATTTAACAGGTGAAGGGAATTTGACATCTCACTCATTTTCTAGAGAGATTTCAGTGAACCTTTTTTGTACAAATACTTGAGCTCTGTAACTGTCTGAGAGCTATAATTTTTTGCTGGCTTCACCCGTGGAAGTAATTAGGGTCAAGGTTTGGTGATGACTCTTGTTAGACGATCTTGACCTAGTGTATTTGCTGCTTCTGTTGTCTAGTTGAACTTCTATGCTGCTGTCACCTAAATGCATTGAACTTATACTGGAAGAATTTGCCGAATAGACACTATGCAAGTGAATATTCCTAAATGGAACGTAGTAAATAATTGTGTAGTTTCTCTTTCTCTCGATTAACGATGGCAACGCTGCTGTTAAGGGGAGCATCTTGGTGAAAATTGTAAAAAAAATCGATTTCGGTTTTTGAGTTGTGATTCTTATAGTGGCAAAAAAGGGGCACGATCGTTTGTTGCTATTGATTTTCTCTTTCCAAAACTATTTACTTTTGTTCTAGCATGAAAACTGTTAGACGAGATCAATTTGGGTCGAAAATGCAAAAAAATACCTCATTTATCTCTGAAATCGCCATTATTTCGAAAAAATGAGAAAAAGTACGTGAATGAAATGTGTTCTAAATTCAATTTTACTTACTATGTTGCACTTAGTTTCGTCGTACCATGCATTTAAGCTTTTCACTAAGATGCCCTCCTTAATATCATGCATGTTCTGCCGCGCAGGGTAAGCGACGAGAAGGACGCTCGTGGCTACCTGCAGGCGCTTGCTACGCGCATGACCGAAGAGCTCGAGAACCTGAAGGTGACGGGCGTGACCAGCGGCACCAGTGCAACTCCTGCCACCGCCACTACCTTGGGTGTGTTTGAACATCAGTTTTATTGAATTTTTCAGGTGTGCTCTTGGCACATACCTCGACCGATCATTACGTTGTCACTGCCAGAGTGCACAGCATGAAAGAATACAATGTAAGGTGGTTGTAGGAGTTGCAGGTAACCTCGTGTGCTTCTCAGTGTGTTCAGCGGAAACTCATCTGTAAGCCGATCCTTCATACAGATCCTATTTACACAAATTTCTGAAGAAACTTCAGTTCTTGAGGGAAATTATTATTTTTTTCTCTTTAAAAATGAGCCTAAAAAGAATAAGTTGAACAGCTATCTTAAAACACTATTTAATTTTGTTGACCGTTGAAACAAATTGAAATGTACCCAAACATGAGACTTTCTATTGTACCAATCGAAAACGTTCAACACGACTTCTAGGATGGTGTTCCGTTGTACATGATCAAATTACCAATGTAAGTCAATCCAAATTTACGAAAATCAGTATGTTACAGCACGTCACACGAGTCCTATGGCGAACAATGCTAGGCTTCACCGTTGTTTCAAAAATGAATTGGAATACGTTTGTGGTAACACAAGATTATACTCTTTAACACTGGACAACGAAGTGGGTCTGAGAAGCCCAGTGTTAAAATTAACAAGCCCCTCTAATATTGTATTCATGAACCTCATTTAATGTTAACATCAATACAACAAATAGATATGACTTTTCTGTTACGTAGTGTGAAAGAAAAATAATTGAAAAGTGACTGTCTCCGATGCTGATTATTTTTATCCGTCGTTCCAGGGTTAACCTTGGTATAACATGCAAGCTATTTCTTAGTCATTTATTTTGGTGTTTTGCATCCTTTGTTGTCAGGTCCTGTAGACAAGAACTGGCGGAACCGGCGGTCGCAGAAGCTTGACAAGATGGAGCTACTCAACCTGCAGTCGAGCCTCAACTCGGAGATCCAGGCAAAGCAACTCATCAGCGACGAGCTCACCAAAGTCAGAGCTGAACTCATCGCTCATCAGAAGTGAGCGACTTATTTTTACCTCTGTCGAGTTCTCTGCAGTATCGCCTTTACCTTCACTAATTGTTTGCTTCGTATTTGTTTCTGGACGCTTTCATTAAGAATTGGTTGCTTATATATCTTTGATTCCTAGAGCTTAAACAAACTTTTTAGACATTGAATTATGTATCATACATTAGCTTTTGGTTAGTAACTCCAGTTCTTCTCAACACGGGTCGTAGTTACCCGGTGTACAGCGTTCTTTCCGATCAACACGAAACGAAACGTCTTTTATGCTTTCAGAATCTTAAGTCAAAGCAAACTTCAATATTTGTATTTGTTTAATATTTGAATGAGAATTTTCTCGCTTTGTTGAATTTCCTCCCTATCAGACACTGTTTGTAAGTTTTTTATCCCAACACACGGTATGTTAAGAGAATGCCCAAGTATTTATTTTGGAGATCGGTGGACTGTGCCTAACGTTCGCCATGTGACAGGGAGCTGCGCGAGGCCAAGTTACGGATAGACCACATCGCACGAGAGAATGGCAGGAAGGACAACCAAATGCGAGAACTTCAGCAGCGGCTCGAAGCTCAGGAGGGATGTGAGTACAGAAATTTATTTGTTACTTCCTCTTACTTCGTTAGTTCTGAACTTTAATGATTCAAGATTCACCTTGCAAAACTGCGTCTCAATGTTCCAGGTCATTGTCTACCTTATTCGATCAACGTCTGTTTTCATTATTCCCTTGCATAAATCACAATTTAACAATGGCCTTCCTGTAAATCACTAGCCCCACTCTTCCCATAGAGCCCGTACCACTTGATTCTTTGGTTCCTCCTTTCAAAGTTTGTGTTGGACGTGTTTATCATTGGGATCCAATTCATCTCCGTTTAAAATTCCGAAACAAGTTAATTTCCTCTCCAATTCGGCAGTGTATGCAGTATTATAACTTATCCTCGACTATATAACTGTTTGCTAAAAACAGTGTTTGTGCATGTGCAATGGACCTTGGATATCGCTTCTGTGATAAAATGTTTCTGTAGCTGCATATGTATGCTTATTTGCTTACCTATTGCATGATTGATTTGCTCCTATTTCTCTTTACTTCCTTCGTTACATTATCACCAGACTGCGGAAATTTCAATGGACCTCGGTGTCGGCTTCTTTAATACTAGCTTATTTTTGAAAACTGTTCTTGCTTATATTACCCTGGCAAACTTTACGGTTGGTACATTCTGCTTCTTCTTGCTAGCGGGAAGATGAAATACTGAACTCAACTAAAATACTACTAAAGCCGAATGTGCTCAGTTTGTAATACATAATAATTACCGACTAAGAGATAACTCTGAGTCGGCAGCAAACGTGTTCATGAAAGTTCCATTTTGGATTGCTAGATAGCTGTGGCTTTCACTGCTGATAATTCAGGAGAAAATTCTTCTAAAAGTCGTGGTGTCCTTGTTCGTAAGCACGCAGTATGGCAATTGAGCTACCGACTCATGCGTTGTAAGACATTCTTCGTGCCTATTCATCCACGTTTATTAAAGCGAATTAAAGAAGTAGAAGCAAATGGTTCTCGCTTCTCTACTTATTGACAAGATTTTAGAAACTAGGGAAGAAAAAAAATTCGAGTAATATGCTCCTATCTAGAAACAGTAATCGCCTTTTATGGGAGACGAAACACAGGGGTATATAATTTTTTTATTATCACCAATATTGTACTTTCGTACTCAGCATTAATGTTGGGAAGTGGTTGAAGGTGAGTCGGATTATATCCACAAGAAAAAGGAGTGCAGGCTTAGTAATATGTGTTCGCCTAGTTGAGCTAGAGACACAGGTGGAGCTCAGTAGTTCTCACTGGTTTGTCTGCACTATCAATGACAACCTCAGCGACGACAGCAGAAGCAACGTTACACGGTCCTATCATCATTTCATTTGCAATTATCTTATTTTGTCTCTATCATTATGAATCGGTTTTTGAATAAGACTTGTTGAAAAATGAAGCAAAATTCCGTAATAATGCACCGGAATAATAGATTATGCATTAATTTCAACGGAAATTACATGTTTAGTTTGAGAGTAATTTGGTTTACGAGCTTGTTAATCGAGCTTCCACTTGACTAGAGTTCGTTATCCTCTTTCTACGCTCGAACGTTTGTGTGTTGTGAATATAAAATTATCGAGACGATTTCACCCCTAACTTATTCAATTTAACAAAAAATAAACTTTTTTTTAAAGAACGTTTTAACCCTTCGGATACTGACGGTACTTCTTAGTACCGCTACCCGTCGTGTTCACTGAAAGCGAAATTAAACCTATAAGGATCAAATTATCTACTAATTGAATAGAATATTGCGTATAATAGACCCATCTTAACTGTTACGTAATTTCACGGAAGTTAAGAACGAATCCTTTAGAATATGGAACTAAGTGATTTACCATTAATGTACTTCAGGAAGGAATGATGCCTCTATAGGGTCAACTTTGTTCGTAATGAACTCGACGGTAGTGAGAGGTGCTGTTGCTATCCAAAGGGTGGAGGAATTTCGTGCTTACATCTTCAGCATACCTGCAGTATACATGCGTGTTCCAAGGTTTTTTACTAAACGTGTTCGTTGGCCTGATAGTACTAGTAAGTTTCATGACTTGCCTGGTGAAGTAATCTGCCAATACTCCATTTCATTATTTTAGTTATAAGCTCATTTTCATGTAATAAAAGTAACAATAGGAATGATTAAAGGCATTCCCTAACAGTCGACAAACTGAGGCGAGTATTTAATGCACTTTTTTGATGCGATTTTTTTTATAAGTTTTAGCGCATTTTGGTTTAGGCATTGTGGCCGCGAATTTTGGGACTTCCTTGTTTCTTTATTTAATATGTGTTTGGTTTAGTTTAGGAAATTTAAGTTAGTAACTGGAGAAATGAAGACCTTAATGTTATTTGACGCGGCTAGAAATACGGCATGGGACTTGGGTAAACAACCGAATAATTATCGAAGTAATTATCCGACCCAAGAATGGGCCAGAAGGTTCGTTCCTATAGCCTCATTCTATTCTATTCTATTCTATTCTATACTTCCGTTCTGAACAAAGGATTGTAGCTATGAATTTTCCTGTAATTTTTTTCTTGTAATTCTCATTGAAAACTAAATACTCACATGATACAAGATGCCGCTTATAGCCACGGTAATTTCCAAACTGTTTAAAGTGTGAGATGCTTCACCATCACACCGACCCTCAGCCATAAATTTTTGTCTTTTAGAATATTAATCGTGTGGTAGAAATTCCTCGTCAGGGCCCGACAGTATTTACTAGTTTGCCGCTGTTTCTTCAGGCTACTGACTTTCCCTATCTCACCCAGACGTGTCATGAGAGGAAGCTGTGTGTGGAGTCAAGTCTCATTACGACTCCTTCATGACCGTTCTGGCTTTTTATCTCTTCATTATTGTATTTAGGGCGCACCTGGCGACTTCTACAGATATTATTGTTGCTTAATAGGCATCAGTCTCACTCTTTTCAGTTTTTCAGCTTTTTTACCAGGTGCCTTTCATTTCTTTTTTCATGTGTCAAAACCACTCCAAAGCCTTGAAATCTACTTGATTCGACTTTTATGCGTCTCTTAACCTTTCATGCTCTTTAACACGTTAAGTGCGGTTGCCTAGGCGGTGCAAATCTTTAATTTGTACATACAGTCTCTAGATACCTTGGAAAAAATTAGAGAACCTAACCTGAGTGACCCACCGGTGGGTCACTTCGCACTTAACGTGTTAATTATATCGTGCCATTCCTAGTTCAAATTCTGTTGAGTACGAATCGTGCCTAGCACTCAAATCGTAGTTATCGTACCTAGTTTTATTTTTCGTTCTTGCATTAAGTTCAATATGGACCTCTATGTCCATTTTGAAACTGTGTTGCTAAGGAGGTGCTGGAGGGGGTTGTTGTGTAGTACATCAGCACACTTGAGAGCTACTCAGGGGACACGTAAAATGACTTCCGCTGTGTCAGTGTTTGGAGACTACGGTGCTATCCCTAGAAACTCGTAGCTGAATTAAGAACGGCTCATACAAGAGTATGTTGATGGTTGGGTGTTAAGTTTGGTCTCTACTTCTTTCTCCTTTTATGTGAATTTTTTGGAAACTAAGCCTACGTTCCGTGCAAAATACCTCGCGCATTGCCATTGTACCCGTTTCTTTCTTATTTCACCCTGTTGTCTCACGAGTTTCTGACGCTGTTTTTTACTAGCTGTGAAGTGTCGTGCTAACCAATATATGTATACTGAAAATTAATATTTTTACATTCTTAGGGTGCCCTTGGAGTAAATATTTAGTTCCACTGTAATGAGTGCAATCACTGATCGCAAGCTCTGTAAAAAGCTATCTACGCCAGGTACCGAGGCGCCTCTTCATGCTTTCTAATGGGAAGTTACGAAGACTGAATCTTAATTCCTGGAATGTTCACCTCGAGAAAAACGGCATCCTAATTTCCCGCGCCTTGTAATTACTTGAAATTTGACGTGTAACTTGACGTCACTAAACTCGCTAGTTGAGGATCATATTACTAGAAATTCAAATGTTTGAAAATACAAGCGTGAAATAAATTGTTTCTAATTGAATTAAAATGAATTGCTCGTTGTCTTTTAGAAGCACTTAATTTGCGCTGCTAGGTCTCAGTGGGACTTTAGATTCAAACACAATGTAATTTAGTGTTAAGCTGTTGTGCTGTGTTCACGAAAGATGCTTCTTAATGTAGCAGTGCGCAATTACTTGTGTGTGCTCTACGTTTGCTCATTGAACTCTCCATGCTAAGAATGTGTCGCTTCAATTTTCATGATTGTGATGCTATATTACTATTCTAAATCTTGCAAACATGAAGTGTTACTGTATGACAATAATTCTTGTCTTCAATCTATAATTTATACATTCGGTTGTCAATCCTTGTAATGGTAGGCTCTCTTAATTGGAAACGAAGGTGCCGCTTCTTAGCTAGGTTATCATTGTTTTGATTAGATGCTTCTGTTAATGGTAGACAACTTATTTGAAGGTTGCGCTTATCATATACATAAACGCCAATTTTTGGAAAATTTTCATTATTTATAGATGCTCATTGTTCTTACAGGAATTGAAATTCTCGGTTCAATAGAGGCAGTGATATGAATTCGTCAATAATGTCTACTAATTTGAGTCTACTTGTATTGTGTACGTGATTCTCCAATTCCTTCCATCTTCCCACACCCATGTCCTCAGCTCCCACCCATCCAGGTGGTGCACTTAGGAATTCTCCTACTACGTAACTTGGGGACTAAACTCTCTTTGAGTATGATATGTAGGATTATTGAGTTTTTTCTGAAGATATGCTAATAGTCCATATCCTGGTCATCGTAATTTGGGGGTAGCGCTGCTCAGTGGCATCCAGAACTCTACTCACCGCAGAATAAGCAATAATTGTTGCTGTGGTGGGTTTAGGTTAGTAGTTAAGTAGGCCTGCCTAAGCTTTCTTTTTCTACTTTCTTTCTCTTATTGGAGGAGAGCATGCCGTACAACAGACTTTTGGCACGAGCATTTTCGCTGTTATTGAACATATTCTCCTTGTTTACGTTGTAAGGCTCCGTGCTGAACTTAAAACTCTGCTCGAGCAAATTCGGCGATTAAACTCTTCAGTCATTTCTTGTTGTTTGCTGTTAATTTAATTTTGGCTCCAAGTTACAGAAAGTTAGGGAATGGAACTTTTCTGCTGAGTTGAGCCTAACTGCTTCAGGTAGACTTTGTACCTAGCACTTGTCTCCAGTCTTAAGTTGACCCCAACTGTTGTTCTCTCTTTCTCTACACAATCTTCGCACGCCATCGTCCTACTTTCTTCGTTTTCTTTCATTCTTTCTTTCACGTATTTGTATCTCAATTTTTGTTCTACCGTATTTACGCTTCCTTCGTTGACCTCTGCTCCCTAACTTTATAAACTCCTAAACCTGTCACATAGCGTGTGTACCTTTCGGCCTTTTACTCCTCTTCACATAATACCTAATTTTATTGCTTTTTTCGCATAATACTTTACTTTATTCTGTTTTCTACGTAACGTTTTGCTTCTTTTCGCTACCCACGCTTTATTTGGTACTACTCTTCATTTAATTCATAAATTTTTCGAATCACTTATTTCTATTGGTCTCTGGCGTTTGATCGAAAATTTGAATTTTTGTATATGTACCTTACTGAGTGTAATTCACTTTGATTTAAATACGAGGTTATGTTACTGTTTAACTCAAAATTATTTTGATATGTGACCGTATTCCGCGCTTGGTTGTTTGGTGCTACGTTGCTGTTGATGGAAGCCACACCTGTGTGTTCTGAGCTCACCCCCTGCATCTTCACGTTTCTTGCCTTTTGATATTTTTTGCGTTCCTTGTACTATTCGAGTATAAATAATTTGTTGACATCTTATTTGTATGTTAAGTAACGATCTGTTGCTATGCCTCGATGGCTTGTTGTTTTGAACATCGTCTTTACATGAACTGGTGACCGCTGCCATACTCTTGTGTGCGACCTTGCGTTCTGTCGCTAGCACCTCGACTTCGCCGCTGCGTTCTCCAATGACGCCGCCCTTCAACGCTGCTCTTCCTTACTTTGCCCTGCGAGGCTCTTCGTTGTTGTTCCTCTCGACCCATTCGTTCAATTTGAGAAATGTTCATGGTTCTGTTTCCATTGTTTATTATTCGAGGTTTGGCTTTTGAATTAAACTATTTCGTTAATTTTACTTTCGGTTAAATGGGAGTTCATTGTCGTTTCTTCTCACTTGAGCTTCTCCCTGACATGTGTCGTAATAAATATGGGCCTCCTTTGCTTGAAATTTATCTTAGTGATTTTATTTTCGTGCTCTGTTAACTCGTTGCAATTTTTCATGGTGCGTGTGACCATCATTATTATAATTGCGCTCCATTTCTACGCGCGCACTCGCGACAAGTACAGATCTACCGTGCCCCGGGTTGCGCGTCAGCGGTCGCACTCGGACGAGGGTGGACGACGCAAGTCACATGCGCACCACACCAGCCAGTCGCTGCAGCTCAGGGGCGCTCTCACGCTGCACGCTCAAGGGTGCTGAGAAGGTCCTGCTTCTTATTGGTCTCTCCAGTTGTCTTTGGGGCTTTTTTATTCTCCTCATGAAAGTCACGTTCTGAGCTTGGCCCTTTCTAGTCACATATGTAGTCTTTGTTTGTACTCAACTAATTTTTTGATTAGTGTAAAATTAAGTTGATAACATATATATGTATGTGCACGTAGAGGATAAGAATTTTAATATTAAAATATCTTATTGCGTCACATTTGGCATTATATCATAATTCCGGCGAATGGAGTTCACGTCTCGCTCTCCGGTTGTTATTGTCAGCGTAGTTAGATGGGTTTGATGCTTTGAAGTCGTGGCAAAATCAAGAAAGTATGCATTGCTTCTTTCTCTGCTTTGGGTTCGAATCTGCTTGTTTGATTGAGCTTTTCTACAAATTCTAAGGCCTTAATGCATTCGCGTAAGTAATTAATCGCTCTGCTTCTAAACGAAAGTAGTGGAAAGTCTTTTCTACTGTGAGTGGTGTACTTTTTCCAAGCAACGGTGATAGTCCTGCTTAAAGGACAATGTTTGGAGTATAATATTTTTCGGATATTTTTAATGAATTTGCGTGCTGATCCAGATAGTTTCTTTCAAATACGTTCACTGATCGAAATTTTGTGGTCTTACAGTGTTGTTAGTTGGAGATTCCTCGGAAAAGTAGTTGTTACAATGTCTTTGACTCTAGCCGCGTTATTGCAGTTGCTCTCTCTGCTTTTATTTGATAGTAGCGGTAGCTCTCTTACTTCCATTCCGTGCTAACGAAGAGTTACTCTTTGCGTTGAACATCCTTCTTTCTCATTTCTTGTTGTGGACCGAGCCACGTTAGCTAAACCTTTCCGCTTTACACCTCCCGTACTAATCCCAACCTTGTTGTTGCCGTCGTTGTTGCTCGGTTTCCTTCCTCTTCTTTCGCTCTCTTACCCCTGTCCACTGGGCTGCTCTTGCACGGCGCTACGCATCTGCTCCGTGTGGGGCCCCTCCTGTTGCGGCTCTGCAGTTCCGGCGTGGTCTCCCGCAGCTCGAGTCAATCTCGAGCACTATGGTAAAGTACTGCTGCTTTAATCCATCGCGTTTCATCAAGTGCAGTGCCTCATAATTAAAATCGCGTGTAAACCTTCATAATTAAACCATTAATAAATGCTTCAGTGTTGCAATCCCTTGGAAATATTAGTAGTGTTTTCCTAATTCGAGGATCCAGGGCGCTAGTGAGCTGGTTACCAGTGTGATAGTTTTGAACCCTGGAGTTGTGTGTTGCTGCGCGCTACTGCTAATATTCTGGTGTGTCTAATGCACCTCTGCACTGGTTTCTCTTGTTGCTCTCATACAGATGCGTCCAGAGTTTCTACATTGCGCTTGTGCCGTGGTGTTGTTCCCTAATACAGAGCTGCTGGCGTTCAAATGAGTTCTCGTTTTACCCTGTGCCATTGATTTTCTTGGGGTGCCGCATCTATGTCTTCATATCTTCAAGAAGAATATCATTGTTTATTTCTCATCTGAAAGATCGCTTTCATTTTTAATTCGATTCTCTTTCTTTTGAGACTTGTTTAGTATTAAGTGTGGAAAGTTGTTAATGGTCTGTTTTGCTTCAATTTTGAAATGAAAATGGGTGATTCAAGCAATTACATTCCAAGCTAAAGTTCATCACGTGGTCTTATTGCGTGAGTTTGCGCGGTTATCAGGCTAATGCTAAGTGTGACTTTGTGGTCGAATTTTATCTGTTATTGCATTCTATGTTATTGTTACCATTTTGCCGTTTCAAAATTATAACTTTTTAAATTGCAACCAAGTCACTCGACCTTGGAAATTGATTTGCTCCGAGTGTGCGTGAATTAAATATGGCATCGTAGCTTAAAATTTAACCACGTATGATCGAGTACCTTCTTTTTGGCTACTTTTGGGTTTGCTGCACAACTACACAGCGAAACTTTTTTGTTTTTAATTCAGTTGATGATAAGTTAGTTATAACCAATTCTACTTCACCCAGTTGGTGATACGTTCGTTGTAATCCCTTCTACATTCGTACAAATTAAGGAAGTTGAGATTTCCATGGGTTTTGAGAGGCAGGCACGAATGAACGCTTAGTCAACTGAAAACGGGCTTGTATCTCGTTTTTTATTGTATCACCGTTTCAGTTCATATTGCTGTTTTCCTTCCTTTATTCGGCTTTTAGTGATTGAACTAGAGACTAATAACTAATATTGCTACCATAGTAGCAGTTATTCACTTAAATGAATGTGTAAACAGAGCCATTTTATTTCTTAGCATTTACCTTTTCATTTATGAAATATTTGTTCTCGTCAGTAGAATTTTGGTCTACTTCATTGCTGCTGATCATGACGGAAGAATGACTTAAATGTCTTTAACTGCATCATTATGTGTTTACGACGCTGATTCCCTTACTAAAGATTTTGCTTGCTCAAGTAATACAAGGCTTCATATACTAACATTTAGTAACGAGTACTCTATGAATTCTTTGAGCTTGGTTAGTATTTACATCCTGGAGGGATACATACAAGGAGAAGGGGATTGCATCCAGAGTATCTTGGGGTCATGACAATTCGTGAGCAGAAGTAATAGGAAGGATTCTCGAGCTTCTCTTCGAGAGTGTCTGATGTCTCTCCTAGTCTGTGTCCCTCCGTGATGTGTGTCTCAAGACCCTTTCAGATACTTGCAGCGGCTTAAGCTGCTCATATCACAATCTGTTGATAGTTTTAGTTTTGGGTTTCATAAGCGGGTCATTTTGTATTAAATGAATGTATTTGAAGATCATAGCCACATAGTCATTTTCAGTTTTTAGGAAATTTTACATCAAAGGGTAATCTGTATTAATAGAAAGTTATATCTAAACTTTTGTGCATTTTTTAGAGAACAACTTGACCTAATCCAAAAATCACATTTTATTGTCATCCATATTACTAACACTTTCTCTATTCTTTCCGATTAGCTGATAAATTATTAGAACAAATTGTTATAATCCCAAATGTACAGTCGGAATAAAAGGCACGTTTTTCTGTACGAATTTCAGAAAGGGAGAACAGCAAATCGAACAGTAAGAAAGTGCTCAAAAATTTTCAGTGCCTTGTTTTTGGATAGAATCATTGCTGGAAATGAGAAGTGGATCCACGAAAACAGTGTGGAGTGCATAAGACAATGGCTGAACCCTAAATTGAAGTCTATTTAACAACTTCCAAGGGGTTTGCGTCCCAAAACAAAATTCTTTTGATTGTAGACTAGGGGGCAAAGGAAATTGTTTACTCTGAGCTGCTGCACGAAGTCAAACCTTACAATCTGAAGTTTATTGCAAGCATCTGACACGTCTGAGAACAGCTCTGCAGGAAAACCTCCTTCTTTGGTGATCAGAAAAGGAGCGCTTCTGCAGCATGACAATTCCAGACCCCACACTGCAAGAGTGACTAAAAATCCAAGGAAATTGGTTGGGACATAATGTTTCACCACCTATATTCTCATGACTTTCCTCAACAAATTATCATTTTCTGGAGCTTATATAATCATTTTAGAAGGCTAAAACTCGCATGAAGAGAAGAGATTAAAATAAAGTTTGTTTCATCTTTTAATTCAAAGTCAAATTCATTCTATGGAAATGTATTAAAAAACTTATTGGCTGATGTCAACATGTCATTGAAAAGCATAGTGACCATGTTGAAGATTGAATAAATGTATTTCTCGATGTTTTTTCATATTAATTATTTTTGAAAATAGGACAGAACTTTCGTTAGAACCTAATATGTGCAACGAACGTAGATGAACGTGTACCTCAGTATAAACATTGGGAGTTAAAGTTGAAGATATCCAAGTGAAAAATGATGTAAAGGTTGCAAATATTGCGTAACAACGATAGCAAGTTTTAGAATGTTGCTCTGTAATGACTCTTATGGACTGAAAGTCCAAAAAATTACTGGGTCGATGCATGTGATTACTAATTTTCACAAATATATATGTTGGGTTCTCATGCTCTTATTTCTTGCACAGTACTAGGTTAAAGTGCACAAAATAATCTGCCATATGCAAAGTAACTTTGGATTTGTTTTTCGTTTTTAAGGAAAACTAGTTTAGGATAGTATTTGCGGATTCTACCATTCATCTTATTGATGTTTTATACAGGATGCAGCAACATAACTTCGTTTATTCAAAGCGCTTTGCTGCGAAAAAAAGGTAGTTATGTTACCGCATCCTGTACTATCAGATTCAAAAATCTTTGTCAATTTTTAAACTTTGATTTGAAAAAATGATTTGTCATTTATAAAAACTTTTAATTAAAGCTGCTAATTTTGCACCATATATTTTTTGCCATTATGGCACAGGACGCCTCAATTAGTATTCTCCTGCTAGTTTGCTATTAATTTCTTGTTAGCAAGTTATATACTATTTTTGATCTGATTTAACAAGTTTTTATTCTAATTTACTGTGAATTGAATCTTTTATTATCTTCAACCTTTGTTGACGTTGTGATTTTTTTGATGGGTACTATTTTTTGCCGCTGTTCATGCAATGTTAAAAGATAAAAATCGTGTTGCATTCAGATTTTTAATTCTTCATCACACTTTCAATCTGAGCACACCATTGTATATTCTTGATTTGCATTTGCGTTATGAATTAAAATCTCAAGTCAATTTTTGTACTAATGATTTCCAAATGATACAATTAAATTGTCGACTGCATGTGGATGTAATTTACAACACGTTGATTCGATGCTGCTTGATTTCCTTTGAGTTCGAATTTATTCAGCTTGGCGATTATTAGTTCTATTTTCTACCCATCAAGAATTATTTTTAAGACTAATAGATAAACGGTGAATAGTGCGATTTCAAACGTACATGTCTCATCACAAGCAAAACAAGTGCTAAAATTGAATATTTCATTCTAACATCTCAGTAAATGCTGACAACAAAAGAGATTGCATTAAAATAAGTTCTGCATACACTAGTGTCTTACATCACATTGATGTTTATTTTGATGCAAATTAAATACTCATTCAGAAAATGTCATGTTTAAATGAGCTTCTAGCGCTTATTATGAAGAAATTGATGTTATTTTTGCATTGATGTAAATGATTAAGCAACAAGTTGTTACCCATGAGAACATTCTTATTTCATTTATCTGTTCACAAAAACAAGTTGGTAGCTCGATATCTCAGTCCGTCAATGAGATGTATGTGTATAGTTGACTCGGCGAGTATCACATTAAAATAATTTAAATCGAATAATGTGTAATTCCACTTGAATATTTTACATGGTAAATGGGCTTTAAGCACTTTAATCATCAGATTGTGCAGAAGTAAAAGCGTCCGAGTTTTGAAGTTATGACTCCAGGTTTAGTAGAGGCATTGTGTTAACAAGTCCTAAAATTTGCTACTTGCTCAGCGAAGTCGATATGTTTACTATTCCTAACGACCTCAAGTCATCTATCAGTAATGCTCGTATTTTGAACAAAATCGAGTAGTCAAATCGTACATTATAATGAAAATTGATCGTCAGTGTAGTTTTAATGATTATTTTTCCTCTATTCTTGCACTTTTTACTGTCATTCATGAAAAAATCGCCTTAGATTTCGAAAAAAAGTATTCTGAAGTATCAGTTTGAGCTCCTTCATTGTTTTCCAGAGTCAACCTATTCAAATGATTGTGTATATTACTGAAAAAATTGTCGTCTGAAAGAACAAGAACAAGGGTCTTCAACTGATTCTGAAGACTGAGATGTGCAACACGAAGCTTGTGAAGCTCAGTTGGACGTTGTCGATATTTATTTTCAAAGCTGAAATTTTCATTTCTTTGAAATTTTGCAAACCATTCTGGACGTTATTTAATTTATACTCTCTTCTCTGTAGTCTGAGTGAACATTTCGAGGGTTTTCAGATGGAAAATTCACTGATTTTAAATTCACAAAACTTCCAGTGCCTCAAATTCTTCGTTGACGCTTCCATGTTTAAAGGGCTGTACTTGGAAAAATTTCAATTACACGATTCTGCAAAATGAACATGTAGATATTACTTGATGCCAATACATGCTCAAAGTACTGTTTAATTTCGGAAACAATTTCATCATAATCTTATTGAAACAATTTTCTAACACATTTTTCTAGAACACGTATTTGTAGAATATTACTCATTGGATGACCTGATACTATGACACATGAGTTAAAATTTTGCCAAGGTTTATTTAACTCTCTCTACTTCAACCTTCAAGTATAATTTTATGAAAATTGGATGGTAACGTGCGAGACCGTTTACGAACTTGATGTGGAATGACATCTGATTGCTTTATTTTTCGTTGTCTTAAACTTCTGATGCTTGTGGCTGACATGACATGTCTGTTAATTCAAATTCAAGTATAGCCAATCTTATTCTTGTCTGCTTTTCTTCAAATTTTTTGGCTTGAAGCGATCTTTAACACGTGGACTTTGTGTTGGTAGAGATGTGCAGCATTAGTTATATTTTTTGAACAGCCGTAGGCAACTTCTTAATGGTAGAAAGAACCGCTGTTTTTTGACCCAACGCGTCTCGGTTCTAACAGTAAAGTAATAATTTTTAAATTTTAAATAGAATAAAATATATCGAATATAGAACATAGAAAGCTCATTTTAGAATTTAGAGTGCATGTCTTTTTGCTGGAAGCTGAGAAAATCAGAATGGTTTTACCTTGATCACAAAATTCGTTTTATCAGGGATGTGCATGCGGTTCTTCTCGGATCATGCAGCTCCAATTCGCTTTCTTGTAGTTTCGTATGTTATGCAAATTTTAATCATTGACTTCTATTTTGTTTTATATCGCTATTTTATTTCGTTCTTAATGTTTTTGCGTTATTTCTATCTCATACACTCATTACATACGTATCCTTTAAGCGGAAGAGCGTAGTTCTATGATATCGATTTAGGAAATGTACCAGTAATGCATTTTGTGAGTCAGAGCTGCAAATTTACTTCTGGTATTTTGGCAGTGCATGGCGACCGTCCGACATCCCAGATGTCGTTCTTGGAGCAATTCCTAAAGGAGACTTCGTTGAGAAGCACGAGCACGTCTGCAGCTGCCGCAGCTGCTGCAGCAGCGGCAGCGACGGGCAGCAGCAGCGTGGGTAGCGAGGAGGGAGACGACACACAGGCCCCATCCTCTTCTGTACCCTCCCTCAACTCCCGCACCTCCTACATGAGTCAGGTCTGTATTCCGTGTACTTTTCTCGTATTCAAAAATTGCAGCTATCAGAGTCAGATAGTACTAAGCAGTTTTTTGCTTCATTGGATAATGGTACATACTAATATTGAGCTATGTATGGAGCTGGGACATAAGTATGCTAATGAGGTCTGGTACGAGATAGATAGGTAGATAGAGGAAGGAGAAAAGTGAATACTGGAGTGTGAAATTGCGTTTGGCTTTTTAGTAAAAGGAGAAGCGTGTGAAAGAAGGCTACGAACGAAAAATGTAAAAAAAATAGTTTAGCCAGTGAAGGAAGGACAGTGAAAAAAGTAATAACAAACCCCAAAATTTACGGCGGTCGGAGGTAGTGTAGGCATCTTAAAAAGGATCTTAAAAGGCCATCAGAGAACGCCAAAGAGAGTAAAAAAAGGAGAATGGGAGGGAGTGCAGTTTTAGAAGGATGGGAATAGATTGATACGGTGGTGAGGCGAGACCGTGGGAAACAGAGGAATTGTATACAACTTACAGTTCATTAAAGTATGATAAAGCAGTAGTGGTAGCAGTGGTGAATAGGTGGATTCGAGCTTTAGGTGAACGAGGTAGCGATAATTAGAGAAGAGGAGATGGCTGAGTAGGCAGATATCTTGGATGGCTGCTCAGCAGACTGTTGGATAGGTGGCGGTGTGACTGTTTTGCAGTGGTCGGTAAGGCTTAAATGTTTGCGTTGTGTTCGTGGTAGTGTACCCGTTTATTAGCCTATTGCTCCAGTAGTGTATCATATAGGTAATGGGAAAAACTTACCTACGAATATAGTAGTATACTGCGTGTCTTTGACGGAATATTTGTAAGGATACTAATAGGTAAAATCAGAACATGTATTGAGTGGGATAGGGACTAAAGCAGTAGAGGTTTTGGGGAAGTAAAGAGTAAGTGGATCAGATAATTACGAGTCGATATGAGCTTGATGTATTGTGCAATGGAAGAAATATATTTAGGGTAATCCTGATTTTTGAAAAATATTACAGAGTTGATAGATCTGCTACGGTGAAGTAATTTAGTACGCTGGGAATTGGCCAAAGATAGATTGCCGTGAAGATTTTTCTGTGAAAAGATTATTTATCAAATTAAGGAATGAGTCGAGGGATTGGTTTTCAGTGTGTGGCTTGGAGAATTGTTGTTTTTTGTATGTGTACAGGGATAGTCATTTACAAGAGATATAAATGCTATTTTCTAATAATAGCCTTGCTTTCATTCCATTGGATGGCATTCCATGTGGATCGAGATATGCTTTGGTAACGAGATACCACTGGTGCTTCTTTTATAAATGAAATGACAGATCGGGGCTAAATTTAAAAAAAAGGACATGCAATAGAAGGACGTAACGAGTTCATGTATATAGGAATAAAGGGAAGAGGTGTTTGACTTCAGAGAATGCCAGTGGAGCTGACATTGAATAGGAGATGATGGGAGAAGTGCTTGTGAATATTTAGGCTGCAGTGGAAGAGTAGAAGAAGTGGGGCTTAGAACAGGAAAGGAACGCTGGATGCTGGTTCTTTGGAAGTGGTCTTCTACTGCTGGATTCTTCGTCTGAGTGCAAGAAAGAGGTTCATATTCAATCGTGATGATTTAAGTCGTTTTGTTTGCCGAGTAATCTTGGGGACTGTGAGCTATTTAAAATTATTCGTGTTATACATCAGATGCAGTACAAATACCGCATCAAGTATTGAAATAATTTATTATTTTGCAAAACACCCAAGTAATTCAAACTCACGTAGCTTGTGTCGGTAATTTAAAATAAACCCTCAGCTGTGTGAGCTTGATCTTCGTTCTGCACACTCTGAAGGAATCCACACTCCAGTCTTACTATTGTGTCAGGAGGAAATTTATTAAAAATCTTGAAGTACATCTGAAAATGAAAAAATATTGCCTTGCATTGCGCACAAGTTATCTGTATCTGTCGAATATAGAATCGGGTTTTTGTTACCGGTCCCTTTATTAAATTCATGCCCATGGTGAGCTTGCGGCCAGTAGAATGATCTCTTGATTGCATGCCGAGGCAGGCAATATTTAATGAAATAATTAAAAAGCTTCATGAGCGAGAAATTCTTTGTCCTACTTTGAAATTATGATATATTTGTTGTCCGACAGGAGCGGTCATCTCCGGGCAACCTGGAGCTGCGCTCACAGCCTCCCATCCCCAACAACCCTCCTCCCTACCACATGCACAACCTCCAAACTACCAATCCTCCTCCTTACCACATGCTCAGCCAGCAGCAACAGCAGCAAGCTATCATCATGGGTGAGTAAACGGGTGGGCTCTACTCTCTTCGTCATTTCGACTGGGTTTTGGATATTGAGAAGAGCCACTTAACTCAAGTCTTCATAGATTTTGTCTGGAAATTCATGACCCCATGAGTGAACATAGAGCAGCAATTTCGTCAGAGTGACCGTGAAAGTGGGGTATCACGTTACGTGAGAAATAGCACACAGAGTGCATTGTTCGTGATTTTAGCATTATAAGACAGCTAGTTTCCCTGTGTTTAGTTGACTGGCTTGTACTCGCAGCTAAACAGCAGCAGGGCGGAGCTGGCTTGAAGTGCCACCAGTTCGTGGTGCGCAGTTTTGGTGACCCAGTCAAGTGCTTCCACTGCACCTCACTGATGGTGGGGCTCACGAGGCAGGGGGTTGTGTGCGAGGTGTGTGGCTTCATCTGCCACACTAACTGCAAGGAGAAGGTTCCTGCTGCATGTCCTGTCCCTCCTGACCAAAGTGAGTCTCCGAGTTACCTGGCAAGAGCAATCAGTACTCGTTTACGAGTATTTCTTGTTCTTCGGCTCCTTGCTGGAAAATAAATAGGTTTCTGTATAAATTTTCCCAAATTATTAGATCCTTTATCCATTTGTTTGTTTAATTTTTAACCGTGTGTAGTTTTCTGTGACCAAACAGCATCGTCGGTCTCACTGAAGTTCTGTATAGGGAACAGTTCGGAGCGTCGAGCGCCTCAAGCAAGACTAACTTTTGAAGGAACCACAGCAGTGCATTACATTCTAACTTTTGTTCGATCATAGATGGGTCTGAAGGAGTAAGAGAAGTCAGTTGGAGTGGTAGGGAAGTTTATTTTGCAAACACGTGACACTCATGACTCACTGGACTCCTATTCTAAACATAGTCAACTACCGAACCTCATCTCTTTTGTTTTGTACAAAATTCAATTCCGTTTTTAACAGTCATTAATTGTATAAAGTTAGTGAAGTAAATAACTTCAATACATTTAAATTTCGCGTACAACTGGCTGACAACAAATTTTTTATAGTTATTTTTCTATCATAATTCTTATTAATAGTTATTTCTCTTAAATAAAATTCATTCGATACTGAGCGAATATATGTTACGTTATAAAAATAATTCAATAGGTAAATCCCAGCACTCGGCATACAGTTCTTCAGTCTTCAAGTATTGCTCTGGTGGGATGCATTTAACATTGTTCTGAACCGTAAAATGAACATCGGTTTGCTGTTGGGTGCCAGATAGCTGATCACACCACCATTGACTCTTTAATTCTACTTCTATTCTTTTATTTTTCATGGGAATCTCGCGAGTGAATGGCTACGTTTTAATGCTATCTGTTCGTGTGCAACAGCCAAGCGTCCGCTTGGGATCGACCCCACGCGCGGGATCGGCACAGCTTATGAAGGCTTCGTGAAGGTACCTAAGCCTGGCGGCGTGAAGAAGGGTTGGCAGCGCCAGTTCGTGGTTGTGTGTGACTTCAAGCTCTTCCTTTATGACATCTCGCCTGATCGGTAAGTGCGCTCGTTTTGCTCCGTGTTTGCAGTGTTTTACTCGTACCACTAAAACATGATTCATCCTTTCACTACAGGATTTGCCTTATTCTATATTGATTTCCCAAAATTACATTTTCTTCCGTAAATTAAAGTTCTGTGAACAAAAGCCCAGTAATAATAAAAAGTATACACCGAGCAATTTTACGGCCATTTGGGAAGTGCAGTCTTGCGTCAGAAAACTTGGCTGACTACGAATTTTCTCTTTCCTTAGAAGGTTCAAGCTAGTAAATATTGTAGTTTCGTTTTTTTTTGTGAATGGAATGAATTAGAAAAAGCCACAGATTTGCTATGCCGACCTGATAGTGACAGCGCTCCAGTTTTGATGACTGCGACAACTAGGAGTACAAACACTTGGGCCATTAATCTTGTTGATGGTCATAAAAACTTGTGGTGAGGTTATTGTGTAGAATTGAACGGCTAGGATTACCAAACATTAAACAATACAGTAAAGTGTGCAACTTGAACTAACCATGTAAGTTTGGTATTAGCTGGTCGCGTTTACCTACGAAGATGGTTTATTCGCAACTTACTATTACGAAGCTTAGTCAACAAAATATCTGCAATTTTTGTGGAGGTATAAGAGTGAGATACATTTGAGAATAAGCTTGAAAGAATTAGTTCATAGATTCTAGTGTCTTTCTTGATAGACTTTAATTTAATAATCTATTTTTTTTTTATTCTTCTCGAAGTCTTCTTGTTATCATGCCTAAGTGATAGCGTTTGCTTTCTGTATGGTTGAAATATATGCCTGAGTTCGAATTGGATTTAAATCACAAATGACAGTGTTGTCACCTTGACCTTTATTAATACTTAACTAGAGATACTTGTCTTCATCAATTATTTATACTACGTCTGGACCTTGAAACATTGTTGAAAATTGTTCATTTGTTAACTGGCTGTGTGTTGACAGGAATGCCGTGGCGAGCGTGTGGGTGTCGCAGGTGCTTGACATGCGCGACGACCAGTTCGATGTCACCAAAGTCAAGGACTCCGATGTTATTCACGCCAATAAGAAGGACATCCCTTGTATATTTAGGGTAAGTATGATGTTTGTGCGAGGCAAATCCCTTGCGTATCTAGTATATGTTCCACCTTTATAAAGATTTTACTTATTGGTTAAATTTTCCTTACTGTGGATTTCTCTTATAGTATAGGGTTAGTTTAACGCAGAGAGGAAAAATTCTTTTTCACCTACGCGGTATGTTTCATTACCAAAAGTAGTTCTTGCATAATTAAAGTAAATTTCGTACTTTCACGGAGAGAATCTTCAGCTTATCTGCGAATTCCCCACAGTTGTGAAGTTCTGATACACTCACACAAATTTGTGCCAATTAATTTTAGTGCGCTTATTCTCTGTTCTTTTTAAAAAAGTATTTCATTTAATCTTATGAATGTGTTAAAGAAGAATACAAATGTTTCTTGAAACTGGTTCAAATGAATATATTTGGTACTTCATTTCATACTATGTCTTATAAATTCCCACGTTTCATAAGTGTCTGTTGTACGGGCCATCCTTTCCGTCTTGCTTCTCGTGCAAAGTGATTAAGCTAAAAAATTTCTGATGAGCTCATGAGGGACTTGTTTGGTTTGCTAAAGGACTTCTCACATCTCGCATGAGTTCTATAAAATTCTCTGAATATGCACTGAACATCGTGGGAAGAACTGAGACTATCGATTGTCATAAATTGGGTTAAATTTGCTTACACAAGAATAGTGGTGTTGAACATGAGCGCTGTGCAGATCACGACGTCATCGATGGTGGGAGTGCGGCACCACCTGCTCATGCTCGCCGACACTGAGAGTGAGAAGACCAAGTGGGTCGTCGCTCTGCAGGAGTTGCACAGGATACTTAAGAAAAATAGGCTTCCCAACAGACAAGTAAGTTCTGGAACGCTTGTACGCACACGCCTTGACTTTGTCTTCCGAGTGACAAACACTTGACATTTTGTGACTGCAATTCTGCTTGCAACTTGCTTCCTGGCTCTGTATAAAGATCTCGAGTGAAAAGATCAATTATCTATCACAGATTTATGAATTGGCTTTGGTTTTTAAGTTCTTAGGATTAAACTGCGTACGTAGTGTACAAAAACTGCACGCTGAAAGTTGCGTTTTTTGCAGTCTATGCAAACTTATGATTGCTTCATGTTCTTTGCTGAGTTCTTTGAAATTGCATACACCTCAAGGATGAGAGGCTTTTCAGAGCTGTATACTGGCGTTCATTTCATTTATTTTTATAGTCAAGTCTGATGAATGTTTGAGGGGGCCAGAAAATGAGTGAAAGGTCATACCTAATTCAAATATCAAAAATACTTACAATTGTTCTTACAATTGACTGTTCAAACTCTCGCTGTTTTTGTCTTAGATTGTAATATTTTGTTGATTTTTTATCGTCTGTCACTACGAGAAGGGTCTCAGAGTTATGTTAGAAAATCTATCAAACTTTGGTAGACATTCGCCAGTTCTTAAGTTGTCATGCATGAAATGAAATTGAACGGTAAACAATCAAATTATTTGAAGTGTTAAAAAACATAATCAAATAACCAAAATATGATACATGTTCATTCGTTACCTTTCTCCACTTTTGAGTCATATCCATAATTGAACAATTTTGTTCTTTTTCGTAGTGTGATAAAATGTCTGCTTTAATTACCTCTTCTCTATTCAACAGGTTCTCGGATACTACTTCTCATATATCATTATATACTAAAATTCTGCAAGAACACGTACTATCTGATTATTTTTAAGTAATGAATGCAATGGGGTCATAAAATTGACAGAAAATAGGTAAATTTTCTTCATTCTAGAAGTGTTTGTGATTTTCTCATTGTTTGGATAATGGAAAATTTAAGGAAAGGTGCTGTCCCTTTGTCTTCATATGTTTCGTGACACTACAAGTTAGTCCTGCTGCATGACATCTAGCGAGAAGAAGCTGTTTAGTGTGATCACAAAAAATACAATGTAACGAATCTATGCTTTATAAAAGCATTTTAAACGTCAATTCCTCTTGTGTTAACTGCAAATCTTGCTGCAGTTTCATGAAGGCCGCTCTGGCATGATCGGAAATGTGGCAATGCTTCGTTCAGGAACAAGTGTGTTTAACTATTAACCCATATTGCAGTAAAATGTTGAGCTGATAATGCAGTGTTTCGTGCAACCAAGGAAAGAATTCTTTCCAAATGAATTTGCGCTGCCATCCCTAGATGCAAGCTAGGCATTGTTCAGTGTATTAATGTTGTTTGTTGCTTTAGGTTTTTAGCGGGCACGAAGTGGTTGACGGGAGCGTGACGGCGCTGAAAAACTCCCTCTCTGCAGCCATCATTGATCCGGACAGAATATTGCTGGGGGCTGAGGAGGGACTGTTTTGTCTCGATTTGCACGCAGCAGGTGAGATCGTCTGCACTATGATGTCATGAATGCAGGACAGCATATTACTTAGCTCTCCTAACATACTGTGCCTCAGTATGAGGCCGTGGATTTTCTCGAAAGGCCACAGCCACTGTTGGACGCAGTTCCTATTTTTAACGCGTTAATAGGCAAACTCTTACGTGATATTTCTAAATTGTGGTTTTAGAGCTTACAAAAATTTTCAAAAGCGTTTGTATAAAAATAACATCTATTGAAGAACGAATTATTAAATTAGATAATTTAATCACTATTTAGCTCTCAGATCTTTTTATTATTTGAAATTAAAAGTATTGCTATATATGTAGTCAACCGTCAAAGCTCTGGCGTGTCCTCAATGGCATGCAGATGTAAGCTTTATAAAGAGCTCGTGGCATCTTGGACTGAAGGAACAGCATAGAAATGAAATTTTTTATGTTGGTAGTCAATTCTATTCTATAATTTTAATGTTAACGAACCGATGTTTGACCGATTTTGAAGGCTTTAGACGGTCCTGAAGTAATCTATCTCATTAACCAGACTAGCAAAGGTTTTTTCATCAAACGTTCTCACGAACCCCTTGTTTTCCAAAGAGAGAAATGCAACGTAACAGCATTCTGTTCATTGACTGATTTCACTATGGGCCGCGTCAAAACAAGCAAAACCGTATCATGTTCTCAAATTTTTATAACTGTTGAGTGTAGTGACGGTTTGTTTTGCTTGATTTTCCAAGGAGGTCATATGGGTCGAATTATTTGTTGAAGACTCGAAAACTGTTTTTATTCAAAGTTTGTGATTCATATGGTTTTCTAATTTTTTGCAAAATAGTTTTCTGAAGTCAATTTTTTATTATGGCTTATATATATTTACGTATTTGCCCATTTATGGATGACGTTAAATAAAAAAATAGGTATCCTTTCAACGCATGATGTTTTTGTGATTGTTTTTGTTTGTAGCGTGTTTTTGGAAGCAAATTAGAATTGTACAAAGGCCAACTATGTGCATAACTCAAGTTGGTCAGTACTCCTGCTCCTGCTGCTGTTGAGGTGGAGCAAACTCCAGAATAATTTGCTATTATTCTGGAGCAAACTTAATGAAAAAATTAAGTTAGTATTAAGCTCTACATCAATGTTTGACTGATGCTCTTATTTTAGAGATCATCCGGATCGGTGACGGCAAAAAGGTGATCAGTCTGGAGCTTCTGAGTGAGGAGCAGCTTGTGGTCGTCATCGCTGGCAGACAGAGACAAGTGAAACTCATACCCGTCAGGGCGCTTGCTGGGGACGATGTCGAATGGATTAAGGTAACTGCGTACCTCCTTATTATTTATCTTGTTCATTTAATGTTTTCCTTACGCTCAGGTGGCAAAGCGAGTTGAAGCAGTTTGTAAAGCCTGTGTTAGTTCTTTGTTAGTTGCAGTGTTGAGATGGACAGAAGTAACTTTGTGGATTATCACTATCTATTAGGTTGTTACAAAAATAATGGCCGCTCGAAGGTCTGGAAGGCTTCTGAAATCGTCCATTATTTTTGTAACAACCTAATATAAGCGTGTTTGCCTGCTGCTATTAATTATTTCTTTCAATTTCTCCCGTTATTTTGTAATCAACTATTCAACCAATCTTGAACGAAGTAAAGCTCAGCCCTGCCTATCGATGGATCATTAATTGGACATAGAAGTAAGAAATTTCAGTTCGTTGCTTCAAATTTAAGCACTAGTGTAATTCACAGTGTTGTGCATTCCAGTATATTCTTAAAGGCCAGACCATTCTCCGTATTTGAAGATGTCTGTGCTGAATTTCCCAATGTAAATTCTGAAGAACTATTTGAGCTTGAAAGAGGCTTGTAATTTTTTGCAACGTGAAGGATCTTAACTTGTACTTCTTCTGAACTTCTACAGGTACAAGAAACGAAAAATGCCATGGCATTTGCTGCAGGCAAGTTCCGTCTCCCGTCCAAACTCGGCACAGCCCCCACTTACTGCCTCTGTGTGGCCGTCAAGAGACAGGTGATTTCTGTTCGAGACGTCTTGTTTTCGTGCTCTCAATAATAAAACTAGTGGCGTATATTGTTTTCTCCGCCTCAGTAGTTGGTTGTATTTTCTCTTCTTCTGTGTCTCTCTCTAAATCATTTGTAAACACACTTAGCAAGACGTACATTCACTATCGTTACATTCTTGTCTCTAAGATCACAATGCGTTTTCAGGACCACAATGCTCTGTAACCAACAGTGTGCCGAAGTAGTTTGTTCCCTGACTTGCCTCTCTTAGGAGACATAAAAACTTCCTTGGCTTCTGTTGAGAGGATCCTTATTCTCTTGGGAATTATTGTTTTAATTTACGAACATTTTTTTTTTAAAATAAGCTCAGAAAGTTAAATTATTACGACACAAAGAATACTCTTGAAATGTTCGTTATACTAGTTATCAGCCATTTTTGGTGTAATTGTTGTTCTTTTGAAAATGACATTAGAAAGAAGTTCTTGGCGTGTAGACGTTTATTCCATTTCGCAAGATATTTACTTGATATATTGAGGCTATCAATTATTTTCAGGTGATAATATACGAAATTAACCGAAGCAAAGGTCGACACAAAGTGTTCCGTACGATCTTGCTTCCACAACCGGCAACCAGCATTGAAGTTCTCTCCGACAGCCGAATCGCTGTGGGCTTCCAATCTGCCTTCACCATTTATAGCGTCCCTGGTGAACACCAGCCTCTATGTGAGTTCATGTCCAGTTCTTGGTAGCTGTGGCCCTTACCTACTTATGCAATATACTAGATCTGCCATTACTGTGAGAACTTGCTATTTTGTTTCTACTCGTCTCTGTTTGGGAGTGTTAAAGCGATATTAGCAGATCGATATCCTGTATTCATGTCTTCATTTATATTTTTAAAATTCGTCTGTTCGGGATGAAACAAAATTCTCTCATTGGCCTCATCGAGCGGTGCAAATCGACGTAGTCGAGTTTCATGTGGGGCTTTATGAGTCTTGCATAGTGTGACTGTAAACCGAATAAAAACATTGGCTGAATATATTCGATTTTGAAGATAATTTTAAATCTTAACTGGCACTCTTACTCGTAAGATATTATTTAAAGAATGTGATTTTATGAGAAAAGTTCTTTCATTTTTTATATTCTTCTTTTGAGTAGCTTTGTTGTAAATTTCTGTTCAATATATTTTAAGCTTGTAAACCAAAATATCTTTGCTACGACAAGGGTAGACTGCTGTATTTGTTGGTACGAATATCTTTTAAAGCAGCTTGCTCCAGGTGTTATACTTCATATGCACTTTACTGTAGAGCTTCCTTTGTACGTTTTTTCTAACTAAAAGTCATGTTTCGTTGGCAGCATTAATCCACCCTGAGCTGGGTGGAGTGGGTGTGCTGAGTGGAGTAGGTGGCGGCCTGAGCAGCAGCAGCAGCACCCCTGCTGCAGCTGGAGGACTGCTCGTCTCCGTCAGTGCTGCTAACAACTGTGAAGCCATGCGCTGCATTGAGGTCAGCTGCCTTAGTTTTTGGTCTCTGTGCTGTCATCCGTGTGATCTGCGGCTAATATCAATGTCAGATGACTCAAAAGTAGCCTGCTTTCTCAGATGTTACCTTGCTGGCCAATTTGTTATACAGTTATATGGGATGACCTCAAAGTCAATGATCAGTTACTGTTAGGTTAGAAAAATTATAAGTAACGAAGCAATATGTCGTTACATGATTGAAGACATTGTGAGATAATGGCATGCATATCGATGCTATAACAGCCTTCCATAGGAAGATATGCGTGGCATAATCATTCTCACTGGCCTATGAACTTGAAAAACTATATTTGTGTGTGAGTTAGCCCTGAAAATTGAGATCCGATGCGATTACCGAGATGAAAGTCAAAACAAATGTCTAAACAACTGTTTGATTGTGACCTACGTTTTCAAGATTATAAGTCATGGACATAGTCAAATTGCCTTTACTCGCTCAACTATAGCCTAATGTTTCAATGGAATAGAAGAGTGAAAAGGTTTCACTATCCCTTCACGCACATGATCGGGCCTGTCTCGTGAACCACAGGCGAAAGCAGACTCAATAGGGATTCGTGCAATTTACAATAGAAATATGGCAACAGGAACAAGCTATTCTTGGGTTGTCTCCCAAGGTCCCATGCCGTCTCAGGCCAAGTCCCATTTAGTTGATCACAGCACAATAGTCATACTTATTAACATCACATTTACTTCAATTTTAGTACACAGCACATACTACATCTACAAGCACTGAAAATCATATGTTACATATGTACACACAGTACTATGTTATCCTTTGTAATTGTGTCGTGCAACTGTACTCTACGAGTAGGCCTTACTGTTGACCCTCTGTCACTCGGTTTTCATATCGTGCGGACCAGCGAAGTGTTATTACGCATATGTACGAGACGTGATTGGAAAATTTTAAGACTGGGCTTGTAATTTAAAAATTGCGGGACTAATAAGCCATTGTACATGAATCTCCTTCAAAAAAGTCTTTCACTGAATTTCCTTCCTGGAAATTTCATTTCTTAAATGTGTTAAAAACCCTTTCCGCATTTGCCTGAATGTCTTCAATTGAATTAAATCGTTTAATTTTCAGCGAAATTTTCATTGTGGGAAATAGGGAGAAATCGGCGGGACTATATCAGAAGAATATGAGATTACAGAATCGCAGGAATTTAAAGTTACACCTAACGTTTTACATTGTAAATGTCAATTCGTGATGCACGATACTTGAAGAATTGAAAAATTTCCAAAATTGTTTTCATATTCCACCGATTGTCATCAATAAGCCACCCAGAATGAAAAATACGTCTTCACTGAACAGGATGCTACGCTACTGAAAGCAGATATTGCGGTCATCTTTTCAGGAAGCTGGAAAAACAAAACGAGATTCCATTTCAACCTGTCAGGCAAAACAATTTTTCTCGAATTGAGCAGTGGTTGCAACAGTCTAAAAATTTTCTGTCATTTGTTATTAAGTGTCATTTAAACTCGTAAGTACATATATTTTAATCTTTCATTTAATCTCCAACTAAATCGGTGATCTCTGTCCTGTGCACCAGTTTTCTGATACTCATTTTATAAAATTCTTAGTTTTCTTTGGCTCATTTTTGACTTCGGTTTGTAGAATGGCTGCTTTTACCCAAAGGTAAAAGGGCTACGAAAAACATCGAAATCGTATGGTACATCTCGGAAGAGTAAGGCGGATGTGACATTTGTTTTCAACCGAAAGCTGGAATCTGGTTTTGAGTCACTTCTGTCATTTGTGGACGTTGATTGCCTTAATAGAGAATAACCTTTTCGCGATATTCCTACCAAGGACTGTGAAATCCTTGAATATTCACCCAAGATACGGATGTCTTAGTTCATTATAACTAATTTATGCTTTGGTACTTGGTATGGGTTTTTATCAGACGTGTTACAACTTGAAAACGAGTCAAACTTATGTTACAACATCATACTTTTTGTTAGGATAAAGCCTTGCTATTTTTTCTGTTATACGAACTTGTTTTTTGGTTAGGGACGAGAACTGGAAAAGATTACCAAGTGAGGGAAGTCACTTGTCACTGGTTATCAAATTTCAGTGTTGGTGACTGCATTTTCGTTTGTTCATGGCTAACGCAATCAAATTGACAACCCAATACTAATAATATGAAAAATAATGAATCTCAGTGATGAACTGGTAAAGCTTTTCCTTACCAATAATAACAAAATAACTTGTATAGATACTTCGACTCATTCCCGATAGCTTCTCTAACTACATATATAAACAGCAATCGAAACAGCACATAACTGATGTTATCTAACAAGACCTCATCAAAATTTATGTCATGGTTTTGTGATGTCTAGCTGGTATTTTCACTCCATATTTTAGCATTGGTTTGAGCGCACATCTCGAAACATTGCTAATATGCACTGACTGTATATTTCAGTTGCCTCATTTAAGACAGTTTGAGTTTAAACAAGTGTTTGTGCACCCAGGTACCCGGCCGACCTGGCGAGTATCTGCTGGTGTTCACCCTGCTAGCGGTCTACGTCGACAGCAGCGGCAGGAAGACGCGTGATAAAGAGATCATGTATCCTGGTGTCCCCACTGCCATCGGTGAGTGCAGTAAACTGGTTCTGCTATAACATTCTTCGTCTTCCTCCTTATGTGGTTGTACTGAGGGATGCCTCTAATGTCTGTGCACCACCTGGGCAAAGTACAAATTTTCATTCACAATTTTAAACAAGATTTATTTTGTTGCTCTGTCATCAACGAGGGTTGCCCATGGCACTGGCTATTACCGTACTTTCTAGTCTCATTCCCGCAAGTCCGCTGAGAAGTACTGCTTCAGACATTTCATCTTTCAATTAACTCAAATTTGGCCTGTAGCGTAAGAAACAATATTTTATTATCATGTAAGTAATATAGAAGATCTGAAATAGTGTATTGACACGTCATGTGTGAGCTGAGGTTAGGGACGCTATTGTTATCCTAGCTCGTTCCTCTGCTGCTGAGAGAGATATGTGTAGAAAATCTAAGTACGTTTACAACTTTGAACTCTCTGTGTGAAATTGATGTAGCTTTATTCGTTCGTGTATCAGAAATAGGGTACGGTTGTATTTCAGTTTTCAAATAATATATCGTTTAAGGAAATTGAACTTGGGAAATTGATCAAGGTAACTTAGACTAGTTTGTTTCGTTTTCTCAGTACGCTTCACACGATTGGGATAAATAAGAGCGTTTACCATTGTCATGCTTGTAGTGTACAAAACCACATATTTATTTTTGTAGGTGATGAATCATGGTCAAAATTGTGGCACAAAAACGCCACTCGGAAATTGATGTTCTTTGAGCTTTTATTTACGGGCTCGCGATTTTCGCAGCGGTATCCGACGGGCATCTATTGGTCTACTCGGAGACACACATCGACGTATTCGATGTAGTGTCTGGAGACTGGATCCAGACCCTAAACCTGCGCCGCTCGAAGCCCTTAATGCGGTCTGGTCTCCTCAACCTGGTCATGATGAGCGATCTACCGCACGTCGCTTACCTCAGGAACCTGCAGCAGGGTATGTGTGAATTTGCGGCATCGCATTTGTCTTCAGTAGCTTTTTGTTAGTGGATGTTGAGTAGTCATTTTGTTCATTGAGTAAACCTAGTTGCACTTGGTGTTTAGGTGGTAGACACGAAAAGATTGTGTTTCGTTATCCGTAGGTGTTGTTTTCTACCACACCCTGTGGTATACAAGATTATCGAGTTTTTCGTAAAGGCAAAATGTTGATACTCTGTTCTTATGAAAGTCCTTGAGTACTTGGCGCTTTCTATCTATGCCTCCATACAGCTAAATGTTCTTCAGTACGTTGGTGTTAGTTTCTATTACAATAACTAAGTTGCTTTGTCTTTTCAGACGAGCTAATACGGACTGGCTACGATCAAATGGGGCGCCCACGGTCACGTCGAAAATTCTCTTTGAAAGAAAACAATAAAGCTACGAGAACGTGAGTAACCTAGCTTGTTCTGCCACTCTCTGTAGACCACTGCATTTCATTAATGCCAATGTAGTTACTTTTATTGTATACTACTTTCTTACTATCCAATTTTTTTCGAAATATTGACAAAGTGAGTAATAACTTGTAGCAGTCCTCCTTTTACTAATACCTCGCATTACATTGTATTGATAATATTGTCTATCGAAATTTTCAGCGTTTCTTGCAATAGCGTCTGTCTACAGCATTCTACCTTGGGAACGATCTCTGGTCAGGAATATTTTGAGTTGACCACTGCTGAAAAATATTGCCCGCCTGAAGTCAAAGTCCGTTATAGATTGACTGCCCAAACCTAAATTATGCGATTGTATTCTTTTATAATGATGTCAAATTTAATTACCGGGTATTTTCTATTGACCTGTACTTCAAAACAAAGTGACTGGTATGTAAACAGGGAGTGTTATCATTTTTAACTTAGTTTCAAATTTTTTTCGATTTATACAAGAGGTGATCATTACATTCAGAAGGCTGAGCCATTATGTCTATGATGAACGCCATGACACGGTGAAAGATATGCTCGACTTTGGTTGGGCTATTACAAACGACCAAAATATTAATCATGATCTTCGACCTCTAGCAGCATATGTTTCTTGTGGTAACTGGTAAGAAAGATCTGGAAAACCATTTCAGGATAAAATTTGACTAAGTACTTTTGGTCATCACTACTGTTAAACTGCAAAGATTATCTTCAACTCTTATTGAAAGCTACTCCGTAACATCCTTAAAGAATGATGACCAGCTTGGGTTCTTGTTGAAGGTGTTGATTTTTAAACAAAAAACTGTGTGCGTTAAACAAAATGCGAAGTGGTGATATGGCCGCTTAGCTTTGAATAGAATGCCGCAGAAAATGAATAATTAGTTTCTAAAGTGTTTTTATAGTGATGAATGGTAAACTATTAGTACACACCTGAATATCCTCTAGGTAGCTATCAAGGACGCTGCAGCCTCATCTAGAATAGCTTAGATATTCAAACTAGCTTCTTCTCAAAATTAAATAACATTATAAATCAACGAGTGGTTTTCAATGGAACTCTGCTCTGTAATTGTGTTCACACATACCAATGTTATAGTTATTTGTAGAAAATTTGTTGTGTTTATCGAAATTTGATCATTTCATTAAAACCTGGAAGTTGTAAATCATTTGTACCTACAATAAACCTTCAATAAAGTATTTGCGACGTTGTTATTTCAGTTTTAAAGTACAGACCACCGCCTGTACAGAGTACAGATCAATGATTCACTGAAAATGTGTGTGTCTAACTTAATCCAGCATTATACAGTAAGACCTCGTTATACGGTACACTTTCGTTCCTGAGCACCTTACATCAAATCAAACTTACCGTATATCGAGCTCATTATAACATGTAATAATAGGTTATGTGTTCCAGCACGTCGTAAGGCGCCCCTACAGACATGAAAATTGTCACCGTAACTGTGAATTTACCGGATAAAAAATTACCGTAGAAAGAGGACTTGAAATGTGCAACTGCTTAAGCTAGGTTTATTTACTGTAGGTTTATCTTCAGAAATATTTTCTTCTTTTCACATTTCTCATTTGGGGTGTTCCATACCATTATCAGTGGTATTCGTAACTATTTTCATCATTTTGTTTGTTGACACTAAGTAATTATTATAAATGTTCGTAGCATCTCTGACTTGTTAGTCCTTGGGCTTTATGTGAAGAATTAACCCATCAAAAAATTGAACGTCTGCGTTTGTTTATCGGTATCCTCAGCGAATTCTCTTGCAAGTAAATTAGGTGGAAACGCTTTGTTTTGGAACAAAAGCTGTTCATAATAGAGTTGCTACACGCTTGGTAATCTCAGTAGTTTAAAATGTTTTCTTTCTTTAAAATCGATGAAACATTGAAAAACTTAAGCTAGCGTAGATTGTTGTGTGTGTTATTGTCTATCCTGCGTGTGCATTTGATGACATAGTGAGCCAGACGTAGCTTTTAATTGTCCGAGAGGCGTAAGAAGAATTAGTGAAGACTGCTAAAGACAATCTTTACCCGAGCTCTTAACCAATTTGCTGTCGCGCTGATGGTGACTCGTGTTGAGATCTATTGATTTCGTTTTATTGATTTTATTCTCAGTATAACTATTTATGCATTTCAATCAAATATTGGCGGGAGACTTGACGTGTCATCGGATAATTATTTTAGCTAAATTTGAATTTTCTTTGATCAAAGACTTCTTCATATTAACATTTTATTTCATATTTCTAATTATTTTTAACTATTAAGTAGCCGTGTTAACTAATGTGGTGATGTAGCTTAGGACCTTCCTCCTGGACGGGTTTGACGATGGCGAACGTTTTTGTGATCAATTCGAAAAATAATCCCAATGTACAGCCCGTATGAGAGTTGATATGATTTTCTTAACTTATTTGAATGCTCCTCTTATTCAGTGAGAAACTAGAATTAACTACCTTAAACACACGTAAGTCTTCAAAGACTTTAGTCGGTTAAAATCGAGTAATATTTTGATTCAAATGCCTCGTAAGACTAGGACTGAGTGAAATATTTTAACTTCTGAAAATTAATTCTTGTGGACGCAAATACTTCCACCTTTCAGTGCCTGTACTTGCTCTATTACATTAGTGTTTGATTCCTGGTTCCTACACCAACATTCATGGAGAAGCTGGTATGTCATTATGAAAGATTCATGGAAAAGCTGCTATGTCATCATGAAAGGTTCGTGGAGAAGCTGCTATGTCATCATGAAAGGTTCATGAAGAAGCTGCTATGTCATCATGAAAGGTTCATGGAGAAGCTGCTATGTCATCATGAAAGGTTCATGAAGAAGCTGCTATGTCATCATGAAAGGTTCATGGAGAAGCTGCTATGTCATCATGAAACATTCGTGGAGAAGCTGCTATGTCATCATGAAACATTCATGGAGAAGCTGCTATGTCATCATGAAACATTCATGGAGAAGCTGCTATGTCATCATGAAACATTCATGGAGAAGCTGCTATGTCATCATGAAAGGGCTGTAATCGGAATTTTTAAGAAAATTCATTGTGAATTGTTCATCACTCGTGTGACGATTGTGTCGCTACCTTATTATTGTAACAGCCACAACACTAACAGTATTGCATGAATTTCTTGCATTGTATTTTCCACATTTTGTTGCCATTCATCACGCCTAATAATTTTAGTTAAAATTGCTGTCGTAATCTCCTATGAGTTCTATTAACATTTACATGATACAACGATAGTTAAAAAAAATTATTCATTTAAAGCCACTTATTCACAGAAGTGTTTTATCGAAAGTAGACAGCAAATTTCTTCTACTTCTTTGACCAAGTGCAGCCTCGTTATTTTTTTTATCTTCCTCACTGTTTCAACTATTCGTATTCAATACGCTGTTTGTTATGTGTTCGAGGGGACGCGCATACTGTAGTCGTCTTCCAATCTTCGTTTCGCGTAACCTGTTTTTCCTTTTGTATTATCGCATTGTCTGGGTCTATTCAGGGTCCGTTGCGCTTATTGTTCAGTCAGCCGGGTTGAAGACTATTGTACGTCTTTATTTCCAGGTATAGATTATTTTCCACTTAAAATCTTGCTGCATTCGATCGAGCTTCGATGGAGTAACTTTTATTTGGGCTTTTAAATGTTGCTGTGTTACCTTTCTGGGTAACTGAAGAATTATTGTGTGTGGTGCGGGCCCGAATAAATAGAAAGGGAGAGAAGCACTTATTAAGATCATGTATTAGAATCCTTAACTTAAAAGAGTTTGTATAATAGAGATTAAAAATTCTGGAACCAGAACTTTGAGTGTGACAGTCGTACTAACACAGCTGGTGTTAGTTCTCATTTCAGTGAGTGGCAGACACTTTGAGTGCGACAATCATACAAAAATAGTTGGTGTGACTACTCAATTCAACGAGTTTGTTATCACTAATAGAGAAAACAGTGTGGCACTTTAAGTCGTTCACAAATTTTTGAACTGAAAGAATTTGGTTGCTCCTAAAGTAAAGTAATATTGTTTCTGCAATCATATTTATTGATTTCATGTTTTCGGATTGAAATCGTTTCGATGTTTCAACTGTATTCTCTACTAGAGAGTGGTTTACCAGTCTTTCATTTAACGAAGTTTTCAATTTATGAGTGCAGTTTAATACGGGAATTAGAAAATAGAGTTCTGCACCTGATGTCAGCGAGCAGCAGCAGCAGCTGCAGCAGCGGTCGCCTTGACAACGATGTTCTGCCATCGTCAGCCCCTTGCTCTCCAGCGTTGTCACGCCTCAAGCAGCTGACGCTCACCCCTACTCTACCTCGCCTGAAGCGACACGTTTTCGGTGCTGTCCCCTCCCCAAGCAACAGCGACGCTTGGTCTATGTACCAAGTGCGGTGCCTGACCTCGACTGCCGCAACGCGCGTCGCCTCGAGTTACGATGCTGCGCGACGCAGTCCCATACCGTGGCGCCACCAGCAGTCCAACGGCTGCGAGAGCTCTGCTCCCGCCTCCCTGGACTCGAGCTCTTTTGTCTTCTATGGTGGTGAATGTAACTGTAGGTTGTGTCAGCCTCACCACAGTGATCGTCTTCCAAATGTCCTTCTCAACTCTTACCCTGAAGCACTTCTAGATGAAGTAGGAGGTGATCCCAGCGCTGGTGTTCACCATCAAATTGCTTTCATGGACTACCACCCATGTGAAATGAGTGGCTCAGCGGGTCCAATAATGAATCTATTTTCTGCAAATTCTACGAGTACTTCAAATCACTAAACTTCCCTCTGTACTTTCATGTGGAGATCACTTCAGAGCAACTCATGTAAAAGCAGCTTCCATATACAGTTATGAGAAATCACTTCTAAAATCAACATTTCATTGGTAGTAAATTTGCAAGTATCAATTAGTTGTTTTCAGTCGCTACGTGTTTTTAAGATGTACATCATTATAAGTAATGACGCGAATAAAAAATTTCAATTTTATTCCCTGTTGAAGTCGGTTTGATTGTCAGTTTAATGGTTCTACGTTTTGTGTGTGTGAAATTGCCTCTGATCTGCCGTCACCTCCTACCTCAAATCTCGTCTCATTGCTTGGAGAACCTCAAACCTTGACCAACGAAACAACTGTGCATGCGGAAGATAAGCCTGTCATCATGTCATCATGGGGAGAAGAGAACTTTGCTCAGCTGTCGCCTCTGTGTTGGTTGCTAGTGAGTCGTTCATCCCCGCCAGCGTTGTGTGTGGTGTGAGCTCTCTGTTCTGACGCTTCTTAAATCATATCGTCACTGTTAAACTCTGCTTAGTAAACCTCATTGGGTAGCAATTATAATATGACTCTCTGTACAGTATTCTGAGTAGAAGCAAGTATTTGATTCGAAGATAGTGAATATTTTAACTGAGAGTGAAGCTACTTACTAACTATTCAATTCTAAAGAGTGTGTCAGTTTTGAGTGTCATTTCTTCGTGACTTAGCTGCTTCTTCGAATGTTTACATGAAATTGTGAAATCTCGAGTTACAAGTTCTGTGAGGTAAAATTTTTTTTTTCTTTTTTAAGAACAATTTTTTAATACCTTGTTTATTGGAACCGTTTCAGTATTGAAAGTTACCTTTCAAGCTTTTCTTTTCCTCAGCAATTTGAAAGTGGTGCCCGTTCTCAGCTCAACAAACACGTTGGTGCCTACGGTCATGGCGGTTCATTGAAGGGTTCATTTCAAGTCTTGAATGATCTCTCACTCACCCTAGCATGTATCTAAATGTTGTGTAAAACTTTGTTTCTTGGCATTAATTTTGTTTTCGTTTTCATTTACCGTCTCAAAATTTATGTTCCTACTTAATAACATCATTTAAAGATGAATCACGTGACATATAATTCTGTTTTATAAATCAATATGTTGTTGTTTTTAATCTATAAATATTCGAAATGCTTTGTAATATATTGCTTGAAATTTCATAAATAATTATTTTCATCAGGTTCGTGATGTTTTTTGATGATAGAATGTAATAAAACCAAGGATACAAACAAAATTTTATTCATGAATAAAATTCATGTTCATTAATGCGATTTGTTCTCAACGACTGACATGGTTACTAATTTATTTTTGTATAAAACTCATCAGGTTTTGATACAGAATATTTTCGAAGCTCCAATTCAAGCTCATCATTACTATGCAGATTTCTGTTACTTGTGAAACTGTACAGGCACAATAGGAGGTAATAATTTGATGGGGGACATTTGTGCATAATATGGAAAATGTGTCGATTCCAAACTGAGGTCAATAAACTTTAGCTTCGCGGGACGGACGAGTGATGTGTGGTCGCGCGTTGTCATGAGGAGAAATGACGCCTTTGCGTTCCATTATTGTAAGATATTTTTGATAATCTCTTCTGAAACGGTTTCCAATGAGAAGCCTTTATCTAACCAGTTATAGTTATTTATTTGGGCAGCAATATGAAATGCATGATGCCGTGCATATTCTACCACACCCACGTTATCTCCTTTGCATGAAATGCAAGTGTTCTTACTCGTAGTTGGGGTTTGCCTGGAGATAACCATGCTTGTCAATGCCTCTGATTATAATTATCGTTAGAAATTGTTTTGCGTTACATGTCAATAAGTTGTCCAAAAATTATTCTTTTTTCTGTCATACGGCCAAATAGGACGGGTTTGAAGGTGAATAGTTGCCATATGGAAAAATAGCTGCCATATGGAGGTTTACGTTTCCAAATCGTATGAAAGAAGCACCCATAGAAAACTGCACGAACCGCTTGCCTCTAGGATTCATCGAGATTTTATCGTTTATAAAGTTGTGAGCGTTGTGTATCCACACCAGACTCGGACTGTTCGGTGTTAATGTCGGTTGCGGCTGAAGACTTTTACATGATCTCTTTGTGTGTTCTCGGGTTTACGAATCGGGAAGTACCTGCGAATCTACAACCCAGGTTTTAATGATCCACGTATTTTCATTATGTTCAATGTGGAGCGAATTGTATAGCATGCGCAAGAAGCCAATTGTAACTTGTACTCCCCGAGTCACTACCCTTTCCTTGCCTACAGAATGTGTCAGTATCTCGCTGCAAAGGTTTATATTGCATCTCTAATATCGTAGCACCATTTTATGAATTAAGAATATCGTTTCCTCAATCTGTTGCTGCACACAACACTTATAGATCATTGCTGATATTCTTCCGAGACAAATGGAGTCTTTTTTCACGAGTGTTAGCAAACTACAGTATCCCTAGTAATGCTGGTATTAATACGACCAAACTGTATGCCACATATAGGGCTGGTTCATCGCTATTTTCGATTGAGTTGGTGCTAAAATCTACTGACGTATTTTGAATTTTCAGTATTTTAACCCTAACATCGTATTATCTTTTTAGAAAGTATTCAGTTTTCATTCTTATATTAGTAGTGAATAAGTGTTCATCAGGATTTAAACAAAAATTTCATGCCTTGAAATGGAGGAGCTAAAGTCGTATTTGATAAATTATGTGAAAGTTTAGGTAAAAATACAAAAATGCTTAAGAAACGGCTAAGATATTGCAGCATTTATAGCAAGTATCATTACTGATCGCAAGGTCCGAACTTGGTTTTCAAAGAATTGTTCTTGGTACGAATCATTGGAAAATTAACCCAGACCAGGACGATCATCAGACTTGTATGGAAATGCTGAACTGGTGGAAGGCAATTTCCGCGAAAATACTCGGAATTTAGCGATTGACCTCAACTGATGCCAATCTACAGCTACTTGGGAAAAATATCACATGTGAGAAATATGTGCGTTCAAATTTCTCTCGTTCTTGGCAGAGGAATAAAGATCGTATATCCATAGCAACATATTGTATCTTAGAGAAATGGACTGACCACTTCCTATATGACAAGAGGTGATTGACGAAAAGGAAGCATGTACTAGCGATTGAAATTATTCAGTTATTCATGGAGACATATATTTGTTAAAACAGACTGTATTTATAACTCAGCCGAATACAATTGCAAGATTTGTAAGGCTTCATTCTCAATAACGTATCACAATCTGCATAGATTTCCCCTGTACCGTATGGGTCGTACTTTGTTGTCCTGTGAAAAACCTACTCGTTCAATTAAAACAGCGAGACACAACTCCAATTCAGAAAAAATAGCATTTTATTGGGTTCGCCGTCATGTAATAGTTGTGATAGCTGAACGAGTGAGCAGAGCTGTGCGGAGAACAGCACAACATGAGTAAATAATTAAAATTTTGCTGCTTTACTCTATTTTTATAAAACTGGTGAAACGCATCGTCACCCTACCATGCAAACAATTATAGGAAGTTATTACGAATAACTGGCATCGAATATAAGTGACAGTTTTAATTCATTTTGTACCTAATACTACATCTTCAAATCAGTGTTGTGAACTAATCGTGGTTCATCTGCAAACAGGACGTATTCTGGGATAGCTTGGAACAGTGTTCTGTTGTACACATATAATTTATCGATGTAATTTCAATGTTTAAACTATTTACATCTGCTCGTTCGTATTCAATTTTCTTTGACTAGTTTTATTTACAATAATGATTTACTGTAGAATCGTTTTAGGACGTGCATGGCAGTTAAACCCGTAGTTATAATTATAATAAGAATTCTAGGATTTTGCATTATCTTGAAGCAACCAAGGAACAGCGTGCCACATATAGCTTTGTTGCATGTACAGGTACGAATTTTGTGGTAAGCTTACTCAGGGCTTGTATTTGCGAAAAGTGGACACAAACGTAACCCCTGGAAATCTCTCCTAGTGGGCTCTATTTAACTTGCGAATGGTGTTTTCACTGTTGCTTTGTATCAGATCTTCTGATTGTTCTGAATACGAAGTGGAATGAAGCAGCATCTGACGTGGCGTCAGCACTTCCCTGTCAAGACCTGCAGAGCTCTTAGGTTTCTTTATGCAGACGTCTCCGACTAAACGTCAAGTTTTTTGAAGTTCTGCATTTAATGTGTCTCTGGGGGGCTTACTGAAGGGGATTATCCTTTAGTGTTTGTGTAAGACGTATTGACTTTTAGAAGGTGATCTCCTCAGCGCAAATTTGGCGTTGTTCTAAGCTGCTTACTGTAGGCACGTGCGGAACTTTTGTCACAAGATCTGTTGGGTCTAGTCTTGTTTTTTGCTGTCGTCTTTACTTTGGTTGCGATAACAGTTTTAACATTATGATGGCCTTAATTTTTACTTTCGCTCCAGGCATCTCCTTTTTTTATATTGTTAGGTAATATTAATATTTATGGAAATCAAAACGCATTTTGTCTTATGTTAGTCTCTCCGCTTTAAGCCAGTAGATTTTTATAAATGTAGAAATATCACCTAAATCATATCCTAAAATGATTCAGCTATTGACTTAATAAGACAGTACTGTTCAGCTTTTGTAATGGAAAAACGTGAACGAATCTTGTGTTTGTGTTGCCATGGTTTGCAAGCAGCATTTTTTAAATATATTGACAACTCGCCGGGACGAATTACAGCGCAAAAATCCAAAATTTTGACAAAGGTCTTTTAGAGCCTCGTCGATAATTTGTTTTATTTTTTACTAGTTTTTCTAATTAGGTGCATTAGCGTTACGCTTTCAGTCCCAAAATTCATGGAGGGTATAGTTAAACAAGTGTATTGAGTTGTACTGGCATGCTTCTGCCTATCTTGCATATAACTAAGGATTTCCCAGCGTTCACCAACAGCTTACTCTACATGGATGACGTCACCATATACCACATACTTGGCCTACAGTCGATTTGATTCTATCATAAAACGGCTTCCGAATGGTAAAAATCGACTAGAACGGTAGAGCAATCTCGTTCATTTCGACTTGGTGCCAGCAAAGACAGGTGCAATGCACTGTTGCCATGTAAGGAGACTCGTCAAAAAGAAACTTCACTCAACACTTGAGAATATCAGTCCTGTGCTCTCGTACGAGAGGCTGCTGGCCACCATTACTTCCACTCTGACGCATTCGACGACAACAGAAGTCTAAGATTGTTCTCGATAATGAAACTTATCTCAGGAATCATTCAGGATTACCTGAGGGATATCGTTAAGTAAAAAAAGGACAAAAAAACCTTAGGCATTTTTCATGGTCTATGCCTCATGCCTTGAAGCATCTTCTTCTGAGCCTTGGCTGAAATTTTTTCAATTGCCCTTTCCATTTTTTGTGCATTTTATGATTCCGTGTATTACATCTATATACATAGATGAAATACATGTAATATCATAATAGATGTAAAATCACTACGACACTCGGGTAGGTGGAAGTTGTTAGATAAACCTCACCTCCTCATTCCCATCGGGCAATTCGCGTAAACGATGTCCTACTTGGAGGTTCTGTTGGCGTATACTTCATTTCTTAAGTTTTTTAAATCGCAACTGTGCTAACCCTGTTAAAACTTTTTTCGTGTCTGTGACTGTAAAATTCAACGTTTATATCTGAACAAACATGAAATTTGTGTTTGATTCTCAATTTTGGTATGAACTCGGTTAATGACTGCTGAAATAATTTTTTAGTATTTTTCTTGTACAGCTCATCGATACACTACGAATTGAATATATTTCAGGTTTCTATATTTTTTAATGAAGTAATTGATATAATTGTCGTGGATTTGCAGAGCGAATGATCGTCGCAGCAAGCTGATCTCTGGGCCTAGCAACTTCAACCACATCAGTCACATGGGGCCTGGAGAAAGCATCGAAACCCAACACCTCGTTGACTTGCCCACCACCGTCGAGACCGCCGACGACCAGCAGCCGCAAGCCATCCACAGGGTAAGTTGAGCTACTTGCATAACTGGACTGAAGCTCTGAGTGGAGGTCACTTTGCTTGTCTGTCTTAGTTTAGAGAGTGAGGTGTATGGTATATGTTCTTCACGAAAATTCATTGTATCCAATGCTATCTCAGCAGCTATCGTGTCTGCTAATTGTATGGCACTTGCATAGGCATTCGTTTCAATTTTTCTCTTTGCTTCCTCAGACCAGTGTGATTGCTTCAACAGTTAGTATGGCGGGACACATAAGGACTGTGTTGAATTCAGACCTATTAAAAAAATTAAATTAATTAGATTTGAGGAAATTTTAAATTATTGATCTCAATTACCTTTTATTCACAATAAAGCTGAATAATCTTTCGCAAAAGTATTTAAAACCACAAGCAATTATCATGATTAAACGAGTGTTCTATTCTGATGCATGTGATGTGTTACCTCTTGAATGATTGCGGCACAATGTCTAATTTTGTGTGTGAACAGGTGCGAAGTATGCTGCAGCCTGGCGGCAAGCTTGGTCCCCCGCGTATTCCTGTTGGTCCTGAGCCACCCCGCCGGTCTTTCTCACATCAACCTCTCCCCATGCATCCTCACCACCAACAGCAGCAATTGCAACAGCAACAGCTTATGCAACAACAACAAATGCAGCAGCAACCGCAGTACAGCAATATTCGTAATGGTATATATTTCGGACGTTGTGAACAATATTTATCTCACGAGTTAATAATAAGATTGACCAGTTTACCCATGTGTGGTATAACTTTTTATAGGTATTAATTTCATTTTCATTTTCTCCTGCCCGCTTTGCCAGTTCATGACTGATTATTTCTGTGTAGTGTTATAATTTCAAAGATGAATAGATTTATTGATGTGCTCATTTTCAGGAAAAGTTTGTGAAGGAACATTCACGTTTTACAACCAAGGAACGCTGCAAGTATTATATGTAAATCATAATAATCCTAACCACAATTTTTTGTTTCGAATCGATTCGTCTACAGGGTGTCCCACAAAAATGTTCCCGACTTTTTAATTGATTATAGCTCCGCTTTAAATTAACCTATTTTAATTTTCTTTTTTCACTATGTAGTAAATTTTGTTTTCTTTTCGAATAATTATAGTTTTTGAAAATTGGTTGAATAACCACTTCTCACTAATCGATTTACTGAAGGGGGTGGAAAAACTATTTGATCAAAGGAAAATTTTTAAACAGAACACTGGTGTTCTTTTTCATTTTTCAATACCTACTGTTAAAAATAATTTTACAAGAATGTATCCTACATACCAACAGGTATTTAAACCCTCTGAGAGGTTATTTGCTTATTAATTTCATCATTTGAACACCCCCTAAAATGCAGCTGACTAAAGAGCAAAGAATTTTCATCGTATTGGAATATGAAACAACAAAAAACTGTGAACAAGTTAGAAGAGCATTTAATGAAACATTCCCGGAAAGGAACTCGCCCGATAAGAAGACTGTGTATCGCACAGTTAGAAAATTCAATGAACATGAAAGTATCAGCAACCGATCAAAGAAAACTCAGGAAGGAAAATAATTCAAAGAACCGAAAATAACATCGCAATTGTCCAGCGAGCGATTACTGAAAATCCTACAACCTCTGTCAGGTGCAGTGAGACCAACCTCTCCAAGTCTACATTCCATAGAACTTTAAAGAAAGATATTTGTCTTCATCCGTACAAGATGCAAATCAAGCATGAGTTACTGCCCTGTGGCAAGGACTACTCTAAACAGGATGTGCACCGCCATATAGCAGACTACGCTAGCGGAGGCCATTGCATTCTTAGCAACATAACATTTTCTATCGGACAAATTGATCAAAAATTACTTCTTTCAAGCAATAGTAGCGATAATGTTTTACAGTGAATTTTAAATGGTTTAAAGCACTGTAATGCTTTGAAATACCAATTTAACCGGATTTAACATGTATTATTGTATGAGCTTAGTGGCCACTTTATAGAAAACTTAGTTGTTGCAGTTTTAGACTTTACAAATTCATTATAGTCAAACCTTTTCCAATGCAAACAACCTAACATACAAACATTCACGCATATAAACAAACAGACGTAGAAGCAAAAACTTACCAAACTGCAGCGATTAGTCAGCCAACCGGGCCTTCTTTACAGAGGTCTGAAGAAGGACTGCCTTCTTCTGCTGGTCTTTCTCTAGGTTGTGGAGTCCATTCAATAGAACATTTGCCAGACGACGGAACATCTTGGGATAGTCAATGTCAATTCCACTGAAATCATCAGACTAGGTCAGGCATGTCAAACTCAGTTTGGCTCTGGGGCCGGATCCAGACTTTCTGTTCTCAGGTGGGCCGGATCAGTAAAAGAATGTCAACTCCAACTATTTAGCTTTGTTTTTCAGTACTATGCTTCTTTTTTTGACATACTCAGAAATTTATGACGGGCCGGATTAAATCATCCAACCTCTGGATTAAATCATCCAACGGGCCGGGTCCGGCCCGCGGGCCGTATGTTTGACATGCCTGGACTAGGTCCTTTGTGCAGCGACTTCATCATGACACACAGCATAGAAGTGGCCTTGCAGTCTCTGTTGTTATCGGCCATGCCACTCAGCAACCCACCAGAAATTGAAACAGTTGGGTAAATCTGTACTTCATCTATCAAGAGAAACACATTCTTCTGTTACAGTGTCTGGACTTTGTCAAATGTTTCCCTCAGCACCTGGTCCTTGTCAATAGATGAAGTGATGTACTGCAGCTTGCGTTTGCTTGGCAGCACCAAAAAGTCTCTGAGCTGTTCATAATTACACTTTGGGCATGATTGAAGAGCAAAACAATAATCATTCATGGGAAACTGCTTCTGTAACAAAAGTTCCAAGTGACGTGTCAAAAATACCAACTTTTTCTCCTCGGTGCCAACAGAGGCTGATGTGTGAGCTTGAAAAAGAGTGACAACATTTTGGATCGTTTTGTCAAACGGGACGTCATAGTGCATTGCCAAGTGCACAGTTTCGTCGAACTGAGTATACGATCTCAAACCATTGTTGGGATGAAGTGTCTTAAACAGTGGTACACTAATGCCGTTCTTGAACGCACTTAGCGTTAGTGGGGAACACAAAGTGGGCTTGTTTTCAACAATCACAGACAGGCTGCATTCGCTGAAGTTGTCGGTCATGAACAAACATACAAGCCATTCTTTCGATCTTGAAATAATCAAGTTCTTGTACTGCTTCTGCAGGTTACGCTCAGGTTTGAAAGCATCAAATGAAGTAATCTTATCCTTCTGAAGAAAATACCTCGGTTGTTGGTCTTCCACTTTCGCCGGGCGAGGTGTAAGTTTTGGAGAAGGCAGACATGAAGCAGGCACATTGAAAATACTGTGCGGCGCCTGTTCTCCTTATTGTAATTACCCCGACAGTTCACAACCTCGCACTCGTTCGGCATTTTTAATACATATAATTAGTAATAAACTTTATAAACAAACAGTATCCACTTAGAAATGCAGCAGTGTGCCTCGAAACAAACAACAATGTCCGATTCAAACCGAGCGACAGACTACGACAATGCTCGCACTATGACAGATGGGGGATAATTGAGCTTAGTGAACTGGCCTCCGCTACCATAGTCAGCTACATGGCGGTGCACGCCCTGTTTATAGTAGTCCTCGCCCTGTGACTATGCCAGGAGGAGAGAGTTTTGCAATTGGCTTATTTCGAAAGATCAAAGGTTTACGGAAAGGTTGGTAGTTACCGATGAGGCAGCATTTTCTATGAACGGAAGAGTGATAGCTCAGAATACTAGGTTTTGGAGCAATAATCCACCAGAAGGAAATGTATTCGAAAAAAGCATAAGAAGAGAGAAGCCGTCAATTTGGGCTGGTCTTTGTGGAAATGGAAAAAGAACACCAGTGTTCTTTTTCAAAATTTTCCTTTGAACAAATAGTTTTTCTACCCCCTTCAGTAAATCGATCAGTGTGAAGTGATTATTCAACTTATTTTCAAAACCTATAATTATTCGAAAAGAAAACAAAATTTACTACATTGTAAAAAAATGAAACTAAAATATGTTAATTTAAAGCGGAGATATAATCAATTAAAAAGTCGGGGACATTTTTGTGGGACACCCTGTATATTTTGGGCGTCCCGAAAGAATGGAATTGACCTATTCTTTTCAAGTATAAAACAGAACTAGCATCGGTACCGATATTTAATTTCATAGAACTCGAGTACTAATTCATCATAAAAAAGCCAATCAAATATGAACTTTTATAATATATGACAACCAGTCTTTTTACAATGAATTGTGCGCAGAAACTCTGTGGTTTCTTTACTACTCCATTACAAAATAACCGTATAGTTTTTTATTAAGCTGAATTGGCGATACGATGCTGTAAAAATTGGCTTTATGTGTGTACAAAGAGCTATCACTTACAGGGGGAAATTGTTGGTGATGATGTAGCTCAAGTCTGAAAGATGTAATTCACTTCCAGGAAACCCTCCCGCTCATTTGGTGGCCGGCCCTCGGAGAGGTCCTGGACTGCCGCCCTCCGGTCCCCCTCCACAGATTCCGTCCCTTCAGACTCAACAGCTACAACAACAGCGGTCTCCTGACGAACTTCGGCACCAGGCCATCCATCAACTACAGGAGGTCAGTTAGTCACTGTCAAATCTTGAGTACAATGTCACCACGCTTCTTTGTTTGAGTTGCTGGTAAGCAAGTGTTGCTGATCTGTCAAGTAACAGATCAGTTCTTTACGTAGATTTAGGTACTCCTTTGTTATTGTCCTGATTTCATTATGCCTACACTACATTACGCAATACCTCGACGACCATCCTTATAAAGTAAAACCAGTGATGCAATGGTATACTCGATCTATAATAGTTAATTTTCTCTTGGGTGAGATTCCTGGGATATTGAATTTTACTACGGTGGCAAAAGTTGATGTGGAGCTGCTAAAACTGAGCTCGTGGAGTGTTGACGACAGTGAAGTCATGTGTTTCCCTTAAAATTACTTCGTATTGTATCGTCTGCCTTTGTTCATTTATACCTTTGACTACAATCTTTTCCAATCAGTGTACAATATTTAGTTATAAATTGGGACGTTTGATATGACGGTCGAATTTGGAGCATATTTCATATTGTGGTTGCGTTAGTTAGTGTGTTTGTGCAATTCTTATGGAACTTCATTCGTATGTAACTCTGCGCGCACTCCTTTGCTCATCCTTTACACAGGTAGGCACACACTCGTGCTAAAATTACTTTAACTTGAAAAACACAACTGCTATTTAAATTATAACGTCCGGCAAAACAATAACTCCAAATTCGCATACCGCGTGAGGTAGTATTCGCACTCCCTCATGTCTGACAACCCGTTCATTAATCTGATCTCCTAGTTGACCCACGTGAAAACTCATGCATATTTTACTGAATTCTTTCGTTTGAATTACCAGTGGACGCTGGCTTTGCGAAGGCGTTTCCAGATTGAAAGATGTCTTTAGTATCCACAATACAATGCTTACAAACCTTTCGAATTTCCTCCTATCTAAATCCTTAAGAGCGTGACAGAGAGTCGGACCAATCAAGCAAGCAACAAATTGTGTATTATTATATAGTGGAATGTCGTACCTTCTCCTTCCTCACTTCATTCAATCGTGTCATTGCTTTCATAGGTAGCAAATTACTTCTCTCTTATTGTCATCACTTTTCAACTCAGTCTTTAAGTGTTCTCGTTTATAAAAGTGGAAATAATAACACTTTTGTGTAGATTTATTTTGTGCGGTCTTACGTAGCGTCCATTCAAAGGTCCATATGCATTACATCATTATGCTCCTATGTGCTCCACCTACTCCTCTATTCTTGTACTTGCATCGATACACTGCTAGAAGTGTTGAAAAATCTATTTTCTCCATCTCGTAATTGATTCCTCTATTCTCACCAACACCTCATCCTATTATTATTGTTCACATTGCCTTTTTATTTCCTCTTTCTATTCTCTTCCAAATTATCATAAATCTTAGTACTTAATCTTTTGAATTTGTTACCAGTGTCATGTCATCAGCATAAAGTCCACAAATACAGGGTGTCTCAAAAAAATGTACTCACCCTCTAACCGTTGCTAACATGCTGTCTTCTTTGTGTTGCAGGTGTGAGATTCGAACCTTTGCGAACATGATTAAATGTGCTTAAAGAATCATGTTCGCAAAGGTTCGAACCTCACACCTGCAACACAAAAAAGACAGCATGTTAGCAACGGTTAAAGGGTGAGTACATTTTTTTGAGACACCCTGTATAGGCTGCCTTCCTATTGTCTCAGTAAATATGAGTCGCCTTCCTATTGTCCCGGTAAATATGAGTCGCCTTCCTCTTGTCTCGGCAAATATGGGCCGCCTTCCTCTCTGAAGAATTTGAGAAGTTATAGAATTGTACACTCATTTTAGTTTACAAGTTTATCTTTCTACGCATTAACTGTGGCGACATCCGACGGAAACGTCCACTTCCTTCTTTTATTCTGATGCATGCTTTGCCTATTCACATATAAACTGCTAGCTACGTTTGACAGTCTCTGTTTCTATGTACAGATTCAGTACATAGGCCTTGTCAAGAAAATGCTATAAATAGGAAACACAAAGAAGTGCTTCAATCAGCTTACCCTGCTCACATACTACCATTTTTGACTATACTATGACAGCCAAAGTTGAAGTCACAATAAATGTTTCACTTTATTCCTACTAGATTGTCACACGTGAAATGTCACATTTTTAATTATTCTTATTATTTCAGTTACATTATTCATTCTTGCAACGCATTGAATAACAACAAGAACACATTGGCAGAAAATTAATTGTGTGCATGAAAATTTGAAGAAAAGGGAACCCACACTAATGAACAGAGCTAGTTTAGTTTCATTCCGCGACAGCTTGCGTTCTCGCTCTTTTAAAATTGCCACGGTCACACTTTTCAAAGTTGCTAAGCTTGGATTATTAGATTTTGCAACATCTCCCTTAATCCCGTGATATTTGTCTGCGGATTATTAGTTATATCAGAACTTGGAGCATTTGATACCCAATTAAACTGTCTTAAATGGCGAGGATGTAATGAGAGTATTTTGGTAATTTATCACATTAAAAGATGAATATTTTTTAAGATGGAATATATGACCTTGCGAAACGTTGCAGATGGTCATAAATTATCATGAGCATGTTTTGGTCAATTGTGTTCCAATACACTTCATCAGTGACAGCCGAATATAAGACTAACTTCACAGTGTGTAGAAGAAACTGAACAAGTGGTTGAAACAGACTCCGAGGTAAAACTTATTTAGCGACGTCGACGAATGAAATGCGATTGCAGAATGACACTCATTGTACGAGACTCAAAGTTACAATAACTGTTAAACGCGATGGCATATTCTACGTGAATCGTACAGTATTTGCACGAATTAAAGTAAACATAATCCTGGACGGTCATTTCTGATTCATCTTGTTAGTTTCTACCGCGCGAAACCACGTCACGTAAGCTGTTGTTATGTGACTCGGATGCTCTAGACGCCTATTTTTACCCCTGATCCAACCTCGGTTTCTACTTCGTTATTTGAGTTGACTTTAGAAATTTTTGTAGGAACTCGTCTAAATTCTCTCCTAACTTCGTGAAATATGTATTTAGTTGTAGTTCCTATCAAATCCTAACCAAAAATATTTTATTCTACTCCAGGAAAGTGGCGGTGGCGACACTTCTCCTCGACACTCAATTGCTAGTAACACATCAAGCAACCTGTCGTCGCCTCCCTCTCCCGGCCACCCTCCTCTCGCTGACACACACCATTCGTCCTCCTATGAGTCTTAGGGCGCCGACGGATATGCTCATAGCAATGGACGGGATGAAACTCCATCTTCGTCCTCCGCTGCCAACATCACAGAACCTGGCAGTGTAAGTAACGGAAGTGAGCCCATTTATTGTACTCATCGTTCGTTATCTCCTGCTATTAGCCTTACAAATTTGTTGAACATTAGCTCGAGACGAAACAGACTTATTTCTGAGTCAGAAATATCTGGTTTTTCATCTTGTCGATCGTTATTCCCTGCTAAGAGCTTTGACAATTTATTACTGGATACTCAAAGGCAAACCTTACAGGACAAACTGACATCAGAGCTCGGCAGGGCAATAGCATCCTCATGTCGACCACTATGTCCTGCCACCAGCTTCAATAATTTGCTGCGAAATGGCCTTACGCAGCCTCCTAAAAGCAAAAAGGGTGCTTCAGAGTTTACTATAAAATTATCTTTATCACCAGCACTTCAAGTTAGCAGCCTAACAAGTTCGGTGCAAGAAAAACTGACGCGACGCGTTCGTGGAGGTAAAAGCAAAGCCGACCTGTAATTGCTTACATTATGGGCTGATTAGTTTTAATTTAAAGTGGACCCTCGTTAACTTATTTTCCCAGCGATCCGCGGCATCTGTAAGACTCACATGGGGATGAGCTACTGTGCGGTTCTCTCCTTTTATACCAAAGCGTTTTCATCAATATTTTGAATCATTTTCTTGATATAAAATTGTGCTCAATTTTTTTACTCTTTTTCAAAGATGAAGTTTTGGTGAAATCAGCTTCTTCTTGGCTAATGTATTATACTTTTAATATTTCTTTCACTGGATACTTAATACCAATAAATTCATCGATGCAGTAACCTTTATTTTATGGTACAGTAGTGTTACTATGAGTCTGTCATGCTAAAACAATATCATAAATAATAATACTTAAGTGTATAAAATACTGTGAAGTTTGTTCCATGAAACCTGATCGTAGTCTTGTCTAGAGTACGCTACGGCCTAGATTCAAGATAAGTAGGGATTCAACGTGGCTTCCAGGATGTCTTAACACTAAGCGCGATGAAGCTGCCTATATGGCTCCAAGCAATAAATGCCTTTCGATGGTCTGAGTGCACAATTATATGTGTATTGTGAACTTAAATGTTGGCTGCTGGATTAAGCTGTTAATATGGTGTCTCTGAAGATCATTTGATTCGGTGTTTCCTCTGATACTGAAAATATACTTTCGTTGGGAGGCAGAAGTGATTAAAACTTGAGGCACTTGAAAATTTTGTCAGCATTTGCCGTATATGCTTCATTGAGTCGAAGAACTTGTTCTCTTGCGCTTCAGTTCTTGTCAATATCTTTCATAAAATCAAAAGCCTCTTATTATTGTTGATTTACTTTTGCTTTGCAATTTTAGTGAACCTTCCTAGTCATTCTTTTGTAAGTTACACACGCTTTCTTTTAACCCACCCTCCATGTATGTTGCTGTTAAGATCGACTGTTTTTTATCTTGTAAACATGCTGTATTCATGAAACAATTCAGTGCTGCAAGAGTAGTACATCTGTAACGGTAATTTACTTTTTCACGTAAAACATACGTAGTTGATTCACAATAGCTGATATCTCACTGCGTGTTTTTAAAGCTGTATGAGTTAAGTTTGATTGTCGACATGTGCTTTATTTTTAGCTCGTTCACAGAAGAGCGGCTGTGCTGCCTGCATTCACACGTGAGGCGTCATGTATGCTCTGAGCAACCTATCTCAAACTGTGCAGCGGCTGTTTTTGTGAATGTCACAGGTTGAATATAATCTTTTGGTAGGCCTTAGTCTTCAATTTTGTTTTTTCTTATCTATTTTAGGTTATGATTCTTTCCTTGAAAAACTTCATACGTAGAAATAGCTGATTCAAGTAGCTAGAAAGGCAGTGCCTTTAGCTATGTGAGCTACTATTTCATTCTCCTGTCCCCACTTGTGTAAATGAATGTATATTAACAAGGCTCTTTTGATCATAGACTAAGGATGAAAAATTGGTCACATATTCGCCTTACGACGTTTTCATCTGTTCACTGACGGAAGTAGCCTCAAGTTGCTGACGTGGCATTGGTTGCCCTATTAATGTCAGCTGTTGTTCAATTTTTAGTAGCCTACTCTTCGTTTTCTAGGGACAGTGAATGTTGTCACTCTAGATTGTCTCCATAAAACTTACATGTAACTATGAACGTAATACTTTGAAAAATGTTTATACTGTTTGCTAACATATGGCCAATGTTAACACGTCCATTGACACTACAGAACATAGTATCTGAGATTTTCTACCAATGTCATATATAGTATGTATTTACTGTTGTGAAGTGGTTAAGGAGCTTTATCCTCCTTTACTACATCACGAGATATATTTTTTTTTTAACATGTCACAATTTGAAAAGTGGCACAAAGTTTCAAATCACAAATTTGATGTGCTCTGTAACCCGATGCGTTTATACTTTGATCACGCAAGCATGTGCATTAATCGGGCCTTTTTATTTTTCCACCGGCCAGTGACCGAACACGATGAAATTAATGAAAAATATAAATCTGAAGTTCTATACGCGAGTGAATGCCATGCCACTCAAATCCTGAAATGTCACAAAACTTCCGATATTTATTGCTCTAACTCCCACGTTGGTGACCAGAAGTTAGTTGGAGCCAATACCTACTTAGTTCGTAACGATTTTTATATGCATTGAAAGTTGTTGTAGCAGCGGTGGTTAAACCAAGAATATAATAATATGTATTGGAAGGACGTTTGAATTGAATCGGTAATGAATAATACTATCATATTTGTTCTTAGTATCAAATTTACGTCAATAGTTGTGTAACTCGTTCAATATACTCCAAACTTCGACATTGTGTATAATGATATTCTGTAATATTTTTGTTCTCACGTTTTTGTAACACTCTGCAAAATTTAGCATTCTCAATTATTCCGATTCTTATGTCACTGCTAACAACTGCTCACGATACGTTTCACAATGCTGTGCATAATTGATAACGAATCTATGAGCGATGAGCAGCAGACCTAGAATTTTGGAACATAACGTAGTCGAAACGATAATTACCAACTGTTAATTATAATTACAAACACACAATCTTTGCAAATTGTAGGTAAAAATTTAAAGGATATTCTACTAGTTACTAAAACTTACTTTTTAGTGAGCGAAGCTAGCTGGATAACTTTTGGTATCGCTGATCATCGTATGTCAACCAAAGGGAAACTTTAAAATTTAATGTACAGTAGTTCCATTTTTAATGAAACTAATATTTGTGTGGTTTTATTTTCTTTAGTAGTTTTAAATTTATAAATATCTTCAAAGAACCGAAATATCACTGGACTGCGCTGAAGCTGGACTCGACAAAACATACGGACAAACAATGGCGGTCATTGCATCAGCGTTACGGCCCCACCCTGATGATGTTCAAAAGTCTATGAGCATTTCCACTTCCCAAGAAAGAAGCAGCGGTCGACTGAGGGACGTTTGAGCTCACTCTTCGTCGAACTTGCCAGGAGTTCTAACCATCAAGTGCCAAATAATTCAAGTTTATGGAAGGCTCTGGCTGATTACCCTGAGCAAAATTATAACCAGACTTCTCTTCCTGTGCCGAGAAAACAAGTTATTAGTAATAGAATGGCGGTACCAGATCACATTAGGGTTGCATCAATACTCAGTCACATACATTCCCGTTCATGAAAAAATCTCTAGATATAATACCCTATCAAATTTGCTGCAAAAGAAGTCGTTTATCATCGTTGCCAGATTTTATGGCGAGTTACGATATTCTGAGACATAGACGATTGGTCAATGTCTCAGAGTCCCGTGAATCTCGCTATATAACTCTGCCAACGATTATAAACGAGGAGAAACTACCGTTCTACTCTAAATTTGACCTGGTATTCAATCCACACGTTATTAATTTCATGTATCGAAATTTTGACATTGGAACTCAAAAACCCTAAAAATTTCGTAAGGTTATGGCCTTAGCATTTTGTGTGAAAATGTTAAGTTTTAAATTGATAATAACCATTGTTGTTTAAAAGGAGAACATTTATTGAGTGAATTTAATGGAAACGAGTAAAAACTATAAAATTTGTGTATAATTTGCAAAATAATGAATTCAATATTCCATATATTGAATACACGAAAATCAGGATGTGTGGCTACAGTACCAGATGTAATTTACAGCAGAAAAATAATTTTTCATTGCTTATAATCGTTGAGAGCCATACAGCAAAAATAATCAGAAGTACATTAAGAAACACGTTAAATCATAGATTTCCGTTTAAAACAATCAGAATTGCAAATTTTTCAATTTACCACACAGTACTTATTACCAACAGAAGTTTGAGATTCGCTAGCAAAAACTCAGTTGTGAAAAAACTGATGACCTCTTCGTGGTTTACGCAGAAATGTACGCACACAAATTTTCATAGAATTGTAGGACATTGACCACGAAACAAAAAATTTCGTAAGGGGATACGCTTTGCATTTAAAAAACAAATCATAAATCTGAAATCAATAATTACAGGTCATAATTCAGCAGCATAGCTAGTGTTAAGTAAAAGTAAAACGAAATTATCAAACAAATAGTGCATATTAACGAATAATTGAACAAAAAATAAGATGCATCATCCTAAACAGGCTCCTATGACCTATAGATAACATACCAGATGAAATTTACAGCATTGGGTCATCTTTTGTTTTTGTTTCCAGAAATTTAGGATCAATAGTTGCAGGAAGTAAACCAGCAGCATAGCATGTACTGAGTACATAGAAAACGAAAATCGCAAACTAGTGTAAATTGACGAATAATTTACAAAAAATGAGATGCATCATCCTACACAGGCTTCTATGACCTATGAATAACATACCAGACTAGTATACCCGTGCCATCAAAAATGATGGCAAATCTTGAGATAATCTTTCTCTCGCTCTTCTTTTTCGTTTTCGATTCAGTCTTTTTTCGTTCGAGTGGAGTTTCCATGCTTAAGCTGATTTCAAAGGTAACTTATTTTTCTTGTGACAGTAATAAACACTTAGAATACAGTATTTTTGAGCCGAAATAGAAGTAATTATAGCCATTCGTGTCATATCCTAGATACGGAAATTCAACATTACTGAAAGCAACTGCGAGCTTGTGTACGTAGATTGTAATATGCAATACCCCGCCGAAGACTGTATCCACGATACAAACACGAGTATATAAGGCTCTGGATCTCTAATTTTTTTTAAAGTGACGTTATAGTGCACTTGTACGGTGAAAATGAGTATTAATTTACCAGTGAACTGAAACCAAGACCGCGATTCCAGTGCTAATTTCTTCCTATCTAATTTTAAGAGCGTGACACGAAAGATATAAGTAAATATATAAAAACACGACGGTCACTCTTAGTATAAGATTAGATGAAATTCACAGTATTGGAGTAATTTTTTCTTGTTTACAATTGCTAATTGAATATTATACAAAGTTTCATAGAATTAAAACATTGACCACACAACGTAAAAAATTTCGTAAGCGGAAACCCTTTGCATTCATTCAAAAACTCTAAAAATGTAAAATCAATTATTGCAGGTTATAGATCAGCAGCATAGCTAGTATTGAGTAAAAATAAAACGAAAATAGCAAACAAATAGCGCACATTAACGAATAATTACCAAATAAGATGCATCATCCTAAACAGGCTCCTATGACCTATGGATAACATACCAAATGAAATTTGCAGCATTAGAATCTTTTCTTGTTTCTAACTGCTAATTGAATCTTATACAAAGTTTCATAGAATTCTAAAACATTGACCAAAAAAGTTAAAAAAATTGAAAGGAGGTACCCTTTGCATTCATTCAAAGTATTCAGAAATCTAAAATCAATGATTTCAGGTCATAGTTCAGCAGCATAGCATGTTTTGAGTATGAATAAAACGAAAATCGCACGCAAATAACGCAAATTAACGAATAATCAAAAAATGAAATGCATCATCCTACACAGGCTCCTATAACCTATGAATAACATACCAGATGAAATTTGCAGCATTGGAGTCATTTTTTCTTGTTTCTAATCGCTAATTGAATGTTATACAAAATTTCATAGGATTCTAAATCATTGACCACAAAACAAAAAATTTCGTAAGGTAAATGCAAATTACCCTCTGCATTCATTTAAAAAATTCAGAAATGTAAAATCAATGATTGCAGGTCATAGTTCAGCAGCATTGCATGTATTGAGTACGAATGAAACAATCACGAACAAAAAGTGCATATTAACGACTTAATAACAAAAAATGAGTTGCATCATCGTAAACAGGTTGCTATGACCTATGGATAACATACCAGATGAAATTTGCAGCATTGGGTAATTTTTTGTTTTTCTTTCCAGAAATCTAGAATCAATAGTTGTACTGAGCATAGCATGTACTGAGTAAGAATAAAACAAAAATCGCAAACGAATAATTTAGATTAATGAGATGCATCATCCTACACAGGCACCTATGGACAACACACAAGATGAAATTTGCAGCATTGGAGTCATTTTTTTGTTTTGTTTCCAAAAACATAAATCAATAGATCCAAGTAATAGTTTAGCATCATAGCATATATTGAGTAAGAATAAAACGAAAATCCCAAACAACTGGTGCAAATTGACAAAAAATGAGATGTATTATCCAAAACAGGCTCCTATGACCTATGGATAACATGCCAGATGAAAATTGCAGCATTGGAATAATTTTTTCTTGTTTCTAAATGCTAACTGAATATTATACGATGTCTCATAGAATTCTAAAACATTGACCAACAACGTAGAAAATTTCGTTAGGGATACCCTTTGCATTTTTTCTAAAAAAGCATAAATCTGAAATCAATAATTACAGGTCATTGATCAGCAGCATAGCTAGTATTGAGTAAAAATAAAATGAAAATATCAAACAAATAGTGTATTTTAACGCATAATTAACAAAAAATAAGCTGCCTCATGCTACACAGGCTCCTATGACCTATGGATAACATACCAGATGAAATTTACAGCATTGGAGTCAGTTTTTATTGTTCCTAATCGCTAATTGAGTGCTATACGAAGTTTCATAGAATTCGAAAACATTGACCAAAAAACGTAAAAAATTTCGTATGGGTTATAGCCCTAGCATTTTTTGCGAAACGCTGAAAAGTTTCAAACTGATAACTTTCATTGTAGTTTGAAAGGATAACATGTATTGAGAGTGAATATAATAGAAAAGCGAGCAAAAACTATATAATTCGTGTATAATTCTCGAAATACTAAATGCAAGATTCAAGATAATGAATACATAAAAATTAAGATCGGTGGATCAACTGGCATGTAGAATTTACAGCAAAAAAAGAAATTTTCCTGAGAACATTCTGAGACATTGACCTTAACGCCCTAAAAATATTCTTTGTAAGCCTTTGATTAACTCTTCTCCCTTCAATGTGCACTCGGTACGAGAAAGTTCTTCTGTCACTGAATCACACGCAAGTTGCATTACATTCCTAATCAGACCTATAGTTTTAATATTTTTCCATAATTTTCAGAAACTACAAAAAAAACAATCTTTATCTCCAATGAAGTACACAGTACATAGACATTTAGTACATTGGTTTTTAAATTCTTAAGGTTAACATTCTTAGAGTAAGGGTGATGGTGAGCTCCATGCGACGATCCTGGGAGGTGTGCGACGATCCATGGGCGAGGTCTTAATTGCTGAGGTCTTACTGATAAGTGCGAGCTCACGGCGTGAAACGAGAAACACCTCGTATTCATTGCCGGGTTTCGAACCCGCACGCAGTCTTTCTTTCTGCACAAGCAGAGACCCGATACAGAACACGGGCCGCATACCACTCGACTACGGTGGCTACAAAATGACCTAGTAAGGCTCCCGCGCGAACCCTACCTCGGGAAAACTCTGATGGAAACCCTTGCACACAATCGTTTGATGCATCTTATTTTTCATCGTGTCATCAATCTTAGTGAGGAACGACTGAGCCATTAAGGTTATATGTCAATTGATCACTCTCTGTCATTGCTTTTGTTTAAGGAATACCACGAAACTAAAGAAGAAAATAACTGTAGTAGTACACTCAAGCAATCACAATCCTACGAACAAGCAATTAACAAATCATGTACCGTGGGAGTGAGCTGCTGCTAACCTACCGTGTGAACAGGAAATTTGCAGAATAAAGGCAATTTAGCCGATTAGAACGTTCAAAACTCACCACCCGACGAACTCCATCTGTACAAACCAAAACATTTACACGTATGAGCCAGGATTAAATGCTGCTAGGTCACGAGGGTGCATAACTTACAAGCTAAGAAAAGTAAATGTCGCAGTTTAAGGTCTATTACTTCAAAAACGAATGAATTAACATCATTGAAAATTATCGTTATCAAATAATACCTCGAATAAGGATCTGTAAGCACAATTTTCACAAGCAACCTCTTTTCCGAGAATTTCTATGTACGCAGATGACGTACAAATTGCAATGACAAGCGCGCCGACCAAACTATCTCAGACAAAATCAAATGCTGA